>APFE030505617.1:12158-68107 GCA_000404065.3 Pinus taeda
TATACATAACTTTATATTAGAAAACAAAATGTTTAAAAAATATGTTTATAGCACTAATAAAGTTTTTAGATTATGTTTTGTATTATAATTTTTTGCAATTATATTTAAATAAAAAACCAAAATAATAATATAAATTGTATTTAAGCAAAAAAACCAAAATAAATAATATAAATTATATTTAAGCAAAGAAACCAAAATAAACCCTACAAATTATTTAAACAAAGAAAACCCAAAATTAAATAATATGGATTTTATTTAAAATAAATATTATTTTTATAATTATTTATTTTATAATTAATTATTTTAAAACATCAAAACACTTAAATTTATAAAAGTAAATTCTAAATTTTATTTATGTGTATTTAGGTCCATTAAATGGTTAAATGATGTTTCTTAAAATTTCTCTCCTAACAATATATTTTATTATCAAAAAGATTTGTCAATATTACATTTCTTACCATTGTTTATTTATTCCTTAAATATTTTATTATTTACCATTATTTCTCAATTTTTTAAATAATTTGATACCATCTTGAAAACTTATCATAATATCATATCAAAGCAACAGATACAATAGTAAAACAATGTAATGTGTATTTTGATTTGATTTGTGTTTGGATATGACAGTGTGGTTTACATGCAGCTACAACGACCTTACCTTATTTCTGATTCCCCGACCTGATGTGGTTCTTGCATATAAGCATCCAAGATCAAGCTTTTTTGAGATCCAACTTCTATTTTTTGGACAAATCATCAGCTCGACCATTCAGCTTTCTGTAAATATTATCAAATGATAAAACCCGAAGGGAAGTTTTAAATTCCTGAATCCTGTCTGTGTTTTTAATATTCTAAGCAAAAAATACTTGACACCTTAAAACATCTAATAACCCATCAATCTCTAAAAGCGGTGCAAAATATAACAGTAGCCAAAACTGCCATTAATTCAACCTTCATATTATTCCTTTCACCACATCCCATCCATAGAAGGAAAACCTGAGAAAATAAGAATTTAATCATTACCTGAGAAGATGATACTGTTGGATTTAGAGACGTCTAATTACAATAATTAGGTTGGACATGCGTGCATTATGATTATGATATCAAACACTGTCAACAAGATTACGTTTATGTAATGATTAAATATGCCAAATAATGTGATTGATTAAGTTATGGCATTAAACGTATTTAAATAAGGATTTGGATACAAATACATATAGAATAATGTTAATCAATTATAATTGTTAATGGACTGATTATAATTGATTGAAATAATAGCAGTAATAAATTTCTTGACAGCCGAAATTTGGCTGTCAAGAAATCTGGACAGCCAAGTTTCGGCTGCCCTAGGATTGGGGCTGAAATTTAGCTGTCAATTGACAGCCAAATTTCGGCTGCCATAGGATTGGGACTGCTATAAAAGGGTTGAGTCTCCAAGGCTTGCAATCACTCAGAAAAATAGTCTGCTCCATTGAAGACTTGATACTCTATCAAGGATAGCCAGAGAAAAGGATTGCAAGCTCTTGGAAGGATTCAAGAGCCAACAACTCAAGTCAAGACCAGGAGCTTTAGAAGATGGAAAGTAAGTTCCCCTGTGCTTTCATTTTAATTTCTTACAAAGGAGTAGATCTTGGTTAGGGTTTAAAGTAATTAGAAAAACCCTCAATTAAATCTATCAATAACCCCATTGAGGATTTCTACCATTGCAAATCCGATTGGGAGTAGAACAAACAACACCTCACAGACTGCGGCATTGGATTGGGTAGGAATGTTATTGGAGGCAAGAACAATTGCCAAACCATAGCCATAATTGTAAGATATTACAGATCTAGATCTGTAATATCTTGGAAAGTGTGGATAGATTTTCTGTTTACACACTGTGTAGAGAAGAGGAAGTTGAAATGTTTGAAAATTGAAGCATTGGCAACATCTATGGATGCAGTGAAGAAGAGAAATTTGTGGTTGTATAATGTTGTCGAGGTTGATCATCCCCGAGTTTGTCTTTCGATGTAGTTGGTGGAGTTCATAGCAAATATTCCAATAGTACTCTATTCCTTTCCTATTTTATTCCCCCAAACCAATCTTCTTATTTTCCCACTACACTCCTAGAGTTTGGACGATAATTGCAACAATTTGTCTAGTGATTTTCTCTCGATAATTGAGGGTTCTATGGATAAACCATGTGTTAATGACATCGGATACATAGAGGAGAGAACGATTCATGTAGGAGATATTTTTTGATGTCCACATTGAAGGAAAGGTAGTCCAGTTAGCTTCATGCAGTCTATACATTTGTGTCAGACGAATACAACCAATATTCAAATTGAGGTATCACAAAATTTCTTTAATTCCTGTAGCTTTAATTCTCACAATGTTTGAATTATAGTGGAAAATACTAATACAGGGGATTTACAAAACTAATTTTGAGCAAAGAATGAAAGTTTAGCCTCTCAATTCTGGCTGTAATTTGGAAATTTCCTGGGCACCCCGGCTCTTAATTAGAATTCAATGTCAATTGGCATTCATTAAGTATTATCATAAATCGTAGGTGCTAGGGGTTCCCAGTTCATTGAGGGAAAATATTCCACATGTCTTTTCACATAGATTGCCTCAAAATCACTATTAGACTACCTTGTGGTGAACAATTACTACACTTATTGGGAAATGTATGCAATGGGGGAATACTGTTGGAAGAATCACCACATCTTTATGGAATTCGTAATTTTTACTTTGGGGATTCTAGTTACTGGCTTGGAATGTTTCCCAAAACCTGGGGGTTTTGGTGTAACCGCAAACCTCCTAGGTTTGATTCCACGAGTTGCCTTTGAGGGGGGTGTTGGAAGAATCACTGCACCTCTATAGAATCCGTAATTTTTACCCTGGAGATCCTAGTCACTAGTTTGTAACGTTTACCACAACCTACGAGAGTTGAGTTTGAGGGGGGTGTTGGAAGAATCACAACACCTCTATAAAATCCGTAATTTCCACCCTGGAAATCCTAGTCATTGGTTTGTAATATTTACCACAACCTACAGATTTTGGTGTAACCACAAACCTCTACAAGTGCAAATCCCACCATCAACCGTCAAAGAAATAGATTCTTGGCACCTGCAAATCCTTCAACGAAAAGCATAACAAAGTAGATAAACACGTAACAAAGTAGATAAACAAGGACGTGAACAAGGAAGTGGATCAATAAAAGGATTGGAACTAGAGGGAAAAGCAGTAGTCTATAACGCGACTTTTTGAAAGCTTTTCCGGTGGATTTTTCCTGTCAAAATCCGGCAGCAATTCATTGGAATCCCGAGTTTAATAGCTAGTTTCTGCACAATCAATGGCTCCCGGGGGTTTTTCAGGGCGCTGAATCCAAATATGCAGTTAAAAAACCATTTTAACTGCTAAAAATCAAGATTTAACCTCATTTCTTCCACCGGATTCCGTCACTGGAATCTCCAAAAAGTCGCATTATAGACAACTCCGAGAGAAAAAGGAGATATGATGCTCAACGGTGCATATTTCACTCGAACAGGGGTAGGGGCATCTTCGGCATATTTAAAAGCATCCGGTGTAGAAGCCAGGCCCGCAATGCTTGTTGGGAATGTCACCCAGAATGTAGGCATACTTTCTTATAAAAAAGGAACTTGCTGCTAACCAAGCTTGTCCACCCAATCTGTAAAATGCATACTAATTATTACTTTGGTAATTAAGATTTATCTCTCTCATTATTCCCATACGTGTAGCTGGATAGGTGCGACATTCGCTTTGGTGGCGAGATTCCAATTTTGTTTGTGGGACAAATTTTTCATTAATGATTTTAAAAATTCAATTTAAATATAAACTTAGTCAGATTAATTTATTTATATAATCATGACACTAAAGGAGACAAACAGACTAATAATTAAAAGATTACTTTTTTTTTCCTTATAATATGAAATCAATCAATCAACTTTGACTTATACACAAACTATCCATACAAAATATAAACCAAGAATTTAGATTAATAAACGGAGAGACAAACTAATGATTAGAATATTACATTTTTTCGTTATAAAATGAAATCAACTTTGACTTATACACAAAATATCCATACAAAATATACACCAAACATTTAGATTAATAAACGGAATATGAGAATTGTTTATGGCAAACCACATGGAAGAGATATTGATTCAAAGAGGATAATGACATCGATGTCAATGTCATGGTTTACTTTTTGGCCATGTCAGTAAAAAAAACATATCTTTTGCATGTATGAATAAATGAGATAAGGGACAAGCTCTGAATCCTTATTTCAAAATGAGAATTTCCCTTACATATTGTGGAGAGTAGCCATTTGGTATTTTTGATAAATCTCTGATATTTTAAATTTTATAATTTATGGGATTGTGTATATTTTGATAGAATGTTGCTTTTTTAATAATCAAAGGGCTAATCTAATTCTTTTGTTGGCTTGGGGGTTTGTTACTTGATTGTGTTGCCTTAGAATATGGTATAATTAGTATTTTTCAATCTTTGATAGGAGTCCTTTTACGTTTTTAATTATAACCTTGAGATGAATATCTCTTAGGAGTGATTTCTTCCTTAAGGTCTAGAGAAAAATTTGGGAGTCTCCCAAGATAGTTAAATTTTGAATTCCCTTTAGTATTTAAGACTGTATTGTAGGAATATCCATTGTTGAGGGACCTAATTGGTCTTTCCTTTGACATAACAGGTTTAAATCTTAATATTTCCAAAATAAGTCTTTCATCTATGCTCTTTGAGAATATTTAGGCTTCAAACAACATGATATCACTGCTAGGTTCATTTTAAAACATAAGAAACCTACAACATATTAACTTCTCTAAGTCCTTGACTTTGAGAAAGTTGCCAACTTTCTTGAATTTGTTGGAAATGCTACCCTGTTTTTTCTCAGCGACCTAGCTAACCTAAAGTAATTTTCACTCTAAATACTTCAAATTGAAATGTTTACCTAACTTTTTTGGATAATCAAAACAATGGAAATCATTGATAATGCTATACAAGAATAGAGTATATTCCAGTGGTTGTCACAAGATCAAACAATCTTTAGAATGATATTGTTTGCTAGATGAAGTACCATTTTCCAGTGTGGACAAGATTAAAGGAAGAAACTAGGCATTATCAGATTTTAAAGGTGCACAAATTTTAGTTATCGTCCATGTTTGGACTCAAAACACTTGGGTTGAAGAGGACATGAATAAATAAGATATCATTTCCTGATTTTTTTTTTAGTACAACCTTAAGCATTTAAACATTAATGATATTGACGGACAAATGGAGGTTGAAGCATTATCAACAACATTAATGTCACTAATTTTTAATAGTTGTCAAGATAACAACAAATTTTTTGTGCTCTCGTAAAATTGATCCATTTTGTCTTCACAATTTTCCTTGCTCTGCATGGAAACATAAAAACAAGCAATTTCTTCAACACTCAAAGAATTAAATAAGGAATTATATAAATGCTCTGGTCATTTACCTATTTACCTGCATAATTTTCCATCAATCATCTTACTCTGAGGATAACCAAATGTCACAATGGTAAATTCCCCATAAGCAAGTAAGCAACCACTAAAGTAGAAGGTTTCTCTTAATAATCCAACAAATTCTGTGTTTTTCTTGTAACAAGAACATTAACCTCATTCCTGAAGTAGTGTCGACTAGATTAATGGAATCTTGCAGGAGGACCCATAGTGTGGCTTGGGGAATGCATTGTTGGGATCTAGGACCTCAATGGAGATTGATCTTTATATAATATTTACTCTATTAGAAATAAGATTTGTGATATTTAGTGATTTATTTTCTCTATATGATCTTCCCAAATCTTCATTTCCTTCGGTGTACCTTTGCACCTTTAGGGGAAATTGCTAGTTCTTACTCTTATTACTCTTATTTATCTAATTTTATTTTATTTTATTATTTTTTTCTTCTTTTGTTTTTCTCTCTTTTCCCTTTATTTCTTTAATTTATTTTCTTACCTTGTTTCTCCCTCTCCTTCTTAGGGTTTTTTCTCTTTAGATTCTTGTTATAGCTCCAAATCTCACTCTTGAGGTTTGTGATGCTGCACTCATGGCCTAGGGCAACCCCTCCTTCTAGACATGGTCCCAAATTAAAAATAACAGTGTTTTATTCCCTATACGCGACATTTCCCTGAGCTAAATGCGTGTATACGCGGGTCTATGTATACCCAACCCGCATATATGTTTAAAAACACTTTAAAAAATAAATCCCCTTAATTTCGGGCAAAGATCACGGGTTTTACCTATTGATTACTTGTTAGTGCCCGTGGCCCAACTGTTCCCAATGAATTCCCAACTAAAAAACTACTTTGGGAGAAGTATAAAAAGGCCTCTATGGGAAGGCCAAAGGGAGGAGAGAAGAGAGAGAAATATTACTATGTTGAGATTTCCCTGACTAGGTCTGAAGATCCTTGTGCCTCCTGCACTTCCCCCATTCTACAGGAAACCCTTGTTTCCTTGTGTGTGTTGATGATTTCATACTACTTGAGATATCATGGAGTAAGTCATGGAAGGAGTTTGTTAAAGGCTTAAGACTGGACGAATCCGGGAGATGGTTCCGCTTGGAGCTTGCGAAAGGACAAATCAGGTGAAATTATTCCTTTTTTGTACTTTATTTGTCTATAATAAAAGAAACACATGCCTTTGTTCTTGATATAGATCGTCTTCATGTTTATGATATTCATGTTATGATTCATATGTTAACGGTTGTTTAATTGCATAAATAACTACCTTTCCTTATAATATGAAGATGGTTTCTTTATGATGTTTAGTCCATATACTGTTGTACTTTCTTGAATTGATTGTTTTGCAGGTCAAAGGAGCAAAAGGAACTCCAAGAAGGGTTTGGACCCTAGAAGGCTCTTCTCAATTGTAGGACCTCAGGTACGCCCCCTATCGTAGAGTTTGCTTATAGTAGCATTATGGTTGTATGGAATGTGTGTTTCTTTGCATATAACCTCCAGTCTGACAGGGTATTCACCCAATACCCTAGGGGAGTTTATCCCACAACATTTCTTCTCCTTTATTCTTTTATACTTTCATTTCCCTCTCATTCTTTTATATTTTCCTCTTTCCTTCTTCTTTAAATTATTATTATTTTATTGTATTATTATTCCTTTCCTTTTATTACTTTTCTATTCTATCATTTTATTCTTTTATATTTTATTATTTATTTTATTCTTTGAATCTTTATTTTATTTTTATTTATTATATTTATTTTTAATTATTTATTTTCCTTTATGTTATTTTTTCAACCTTCATTCTTCCCTTACTCTCTCCTAATTTGTGATTTGTATTTGTTTATTTATTTATTTGGTCTTCCTCTCCTTCTCTCAACATCATATCTTGATGATGAGTCTTATTTGAGACTCAAAATGTTGACAAAAAATGACTACTATGGAATTATCTCGGAATCCTCACTTATCAAAACCCACCTTTTTCAACAAGCTACCATCCATTTCATTAAATTTATTCTCTAATTAGGAGAACCTAAATTCTAAGTCTTCACTTTATTCACGAGTCTTGGATGAGCCTTGAAGAGGTTTAATTGGTGTAGTAGCTTTGTTTGGAGACATAGTAATAGTACTTCTATTTATCAAAGCTTTCAGTCACAAAAATGAATTGGATCTTTTAAGCAAAGTTATGTCACTTGTAAGTTACATATCTTCTATTGGGAAATGATCTGATGTTGGAGAACCAAGAGCATAAAATAGGTAATAGAATCTAATCCTAAATTAAACGACATTTAGAAAATAATGCTCCAAAATGATTGGTGGTGCCTAAATACAATGTTATATCGTTAACATGAAATTCATTATGATTATAACATCACAATGCATAATAAAAAAATGTTACATCACAATGATGAAAATTACAACATATATTTGACCTATAGGTTCCTTTATTTATAAATACCAAATATAACTGCCTTCCTTGAATTGTGGAGGATTAGGCCTAATGACAATGCTTGGTTCTTACAATTGTTTATGATAAACCTGTGTTATCTCATCGACTATACTCATGTTAGCTAGTTGATTGTCAAAGTAAATTTGAAAATCTAGTCGATTCCTTCAAATAATTAGTTTATGGTTTTTCTAGTCGACCATCGACTTTTAGTTTATTACTCAACCAACTTGACAACCGCTCAGTCGACTATCCCACAAGGTGATAAGTCAACTGAGTGTCTAGTATTATTTGACCCTTTGAATGACTATATTTAGAAGACCTAGAGGTGTGATGAATTGACATAACCTTAGGTTGCAACCCCCCTCACCCCCAAAAACTATCAACATAATGTTCTGATGGATCAAGAGGTGAAACAACATACATAGGACACAACCCACCCATAATTGCATCTTATTGAAGCCTGTGAAAACCACACATCTTGATAAAATTCGCTTCAACCAAAGGATTTGTAAAGCTATTAGCGATTTTATCATCAGTGTTGCAACAGACAAGAGTGAAAACCTTATCTTGAGCCAATTATTGTAGATAATGAGCATGAATTTTGAAATGCTTCATTTCACTATGTGTAACAGGATTATCAACAATCTTAATTGCACTTTAATTATCATAGTAGATAGTAGTTGAGGTCTGAATAGGAAATCCAAGCTTGCCCAAGAGTTGATGAATCCAAACTTCCTCCATGTATACATTAATAGCTCCATCATATTCCTCTTCCATGAGAGACTTGTTAGAAAATTATATATTACAGAGCAATGGAGCACATAGAATATTGCATAAATATAAAAACATAAAACACATAAAACTAGAGAGACACAGATATACGTGGTTCACCTAGTTTGGGCTACATCCACCCCGAACAGCTAGTCCTTCCTTTCTATTATCCAACAAAATGAAGAGACACAACCTACAGCAAATCCACTGTAATATCCTTTGTGTTCTCTCACAGTCTCACCTCTCTGTTTCTCACTCAAAGAATACACATCAATTACACAGTCTCAATACAATGCCCTCACACAAAGAGAGGGGTTTCCTTCTAGGGAAAAAAACCCTAAACTAAACATAAGTTCTACTGTCAGATCATTCGCCTAATGAACAGTCCAGATTGACTAGAAATTACTATACTTTTACAAGGCAATTTTACATTTATTTTTAGCTTTGAGGGCACTGCCCCTGAAACCCCCACTGGGGGACCACTGGCCCCTGGACCCCCCAGCCGGGGGGGATCAGCCCCCCTCGAACCCCCGCTGGGTACAAGTCCCCCCGCACCCCCGCATGGAGGGGTCTACAAAATTCCTGGGGTATACATCCGGCTGAAACAAACACCTCTAAATAATCATGCTCCACACCCAAAAGACTACACAACGTTTCTTTCATGACCATATTAGGGTCCAATATTGAAGTGAAACACATAGTCAAAAGTGGATTTTTTGTCATCACTATTACCCACCCAATCAGAGCCAATGAAGTCAACCAATTAATTTGATCATATTTGACATTAAAATGAGAAGTACCTTTAATATAATGAAAAATCCTCCTTGCAACCTTCTAGTGACTTTCTCATGGATCTTGCATAACTTGAGAAACCACACTAACAACAAATGAAATGTTAGGCTGATTGTAAGTCAAATATATGAGGTACTAGTAGTATCACGCAACTTACAATCATTCATGTTGGATTTTTGAAACAATTCCAATGCATATTTATACTGAGAGATAAAGAGGTCATCAAATAAAGGCATGACTTGAATACCAAGGTTAGTCATTTCAAAAGTATTAGTAAGTCAATTCTTCAATGGGTTGCATATGTATTAGTAACAATGATAAGTAAATCATCCAAATAGATAAACAAAATTAAAGTATCACCATTGAAATGTGATGCATAAAAAATGTAGTCAAATTCATAGAGTTTGAACCCAAGATTAAGAAGAATCTATCAATCTAAGTATATTAATCCTGAGGATCTTTATTCAAACGATACAACAACTTATATAGTTGATAGACAAGATTAAAATTAGTCATAAAAATAGGGGTTTGCTCCATGTATATTTATTCAAATAGCCCTCCATTAAGGAAGGAAACTTTAGCATCCATATGATGAACTTTCCATCCAAAACGAGCAACAAGAGAAAGAATATGTTGAATAGAGTTCATGCTTTGCAACACGGGCAAAGGTTTTAGTGTAGTCAATGTATTATTTATGCTAGAATCCTTTTACAAGCAAATGAGCCTTATTATGCTTAAAAACACCTTCATAAGTGAATTTGGTCTTATATACCCATCTACACTTGACAATGTTCTTTCTTTGTAATCAAGAAATTAAATCCAATATGTGATTCTTTACAAGCGAATTTACCTTATCCTACATATCTTGTTCCCATTTAGGTTTTTTATGTGCATGCACAAAGGATTCAAGATCCAAAATTTCATGAACACAAGCCATTAATACAATACTAACATGTTTCTTGTGACTGCAAGTCATCCATCTAGTAGGAACATCACTGAAATTTGAAAATGAGAAACTTCAACAGTTTTAGCATCCCACTGAGGTAAACATGGTGTCAGGTGACAAACATGATATTTTGAAATTTCACCAATAGATAGTATTATTTCAGTTGGAGATGACCAACTAACAGTTGAATCGAGAAAAATGGTCGACAAAGTATTCGAGATATGAAAGAAAGGTACATTTAAGTTGATTCTTCAACAATGTCAAAAGGTTCACTATTCAAAGTCCTATAAGGATATTTCAAGAACTTAATGCTAGAATCCTTCTCATGAAAGACAATGTTTCTCCTTATAATGATTTGTCGCTTGACATGGGCAACCAATCGATATGATTTTGACCCATCAAAATAACCCATCATGATGTGAGCATGGCTCTTTACATCTAATTTATTTATGCAATCTTCAATAACATGTTCCCAAGCAACACATCCAAAAATTATAAGGTGGCCAATAAAGGGTTTTATACCATACCAATTTTCAATTGGAGATATAGAACCAATATATTTAGTTAGAACAACATTTAAAATATAATTGGAACAATCAAAGGCTTAAACCCAAAATTGTGTCTTTAATTCCTTTGCTTGCATAAACATCAATCCATTTCAACTACAGTGTGATTTTTCCATTATATTATGCTATTATGTTGGGGAGTATGAGGAATTGGCCTTTTCTAGGAGATACTTCATTGAATAAGGTAATCTTCAAATGGTCGATTCATGTATTCTCCACCATTATCTGATCTTAGGAATTTAATAGAGTGACCAAATTTATTTTCAACCAAAGCCCAAAATACCTTGAATATTTCAAAGAAATGGCTCTTATTCCTCAAGAAATATACCCAAGTAAATCTTGAAAAGTCATCAATAAATCTCAGAATATACCTAGAACTGGGAAATGAAGGCTTCTTTATGCAACAAACATCATTTTGAACAAGATCCAATGGTTTATATGCATGCCATTATTTCCTAGAGTCAAATGGTGCCTAATTATTCTTTCCCAACACACATCCATCACATTCTCCATTAGGTCGAAAAATGTTTGGGAGGCCAGCAATCATATTTTATGTTGTCATAGTCTTGATGCTTTGAAAATTTAAATTTTTGAGTCATTCATGCCATATGTGACTCCATTCATTTGTTTATGCCACAAGGGTATTTGATTTAGAGTCAATTCAAGACGAGTCATAGAACTTATATAGTCCATCAGTCAAGGTGAGAATACCTTCAGTGACAACCAATTAGTCTTTCTTTAAATGTTTAACAATGAACCAACCCAACCAAAATTCAACATTTTTTCTAGTTTGTTTCAATTAAAAAACTAACAACAAATTTATGCTCAAACTAGGCACATGATAGACATTCAATATTTTTCCATGTTTACAAGGTACATCACCATGACCAACAACATCTAGAGAAAAATCGTCTAGTAAGTAAATCATTTTCTCAAAAAAATTATAAAACAAGGAAAATAAAGAATCTTCCTTTGCCATATGGTGAGTACAACTATAATTTATGACTCATTCATATTGTGATGCATGAACATGTATTTCTTGAGTTCTAACTAAGAAAGTAAAGTTGTCGACAAATCAAATAGCCAATTGCTTAGTTTCAAGTGATTTGATTTTCTGCTATAAGTCATCTATCATCTTGAAACATGTTTTATTTAAGTCTCCAACCTTCCCATGGTAGGTATATGTATTCTTCTTACAATTCTTATTGGTTGATTTAGTCCCATAGTTGTAAGGTTTCTAATCAAGATATTCCTATTGAGTTCTACTTCCCTTTTATGTTGATTTTCACTTTCATATGAACAAATGACTATGCTTCTTATTACCAATATTACCTTTATCAAGAAATGTTTATTGGTCCTTGATCAACAAATCGCAAAAGGTATCAAAGGTATAATCCTTGCCATCTTCCTAACATGATATGTAATTGGTGCAAAACAAAGAACAAAACACATCATAAGGTGCTTGCAAATTGATCAGGACTAGTTCTATGAGTTGTCCATGTTTCTTTAGATAGTTCTTCCTATCACCTAATTTCAATTGTATATATTTGATACAAACTAGATAGTCCTAAATTCATTCAAACAAATAAGGATACAGGAAGATTAATTTTATTTATGATTACTTGACCTAACTTTCATTGACTTTGTCAAACAACAACCTTAGCTTCTTCCATACTTCATGAGGGAAGTCAATCCTACTCATATGAAAATTATTTATTAAGAAATGCAGGTTGTGATGACCCCATGGCCTCATCCTTCATTCATTTCATGATAGAATTTATCTAACCATCCTTCAAATCTGGAACAGCAATCTTCGCATACTTCCAAAGTCCTTTTCTCTTCAAAAAGGTTTCCATTTTTTATGTCCATAAAACATAATTTTTCCCATAAAATAGCAGGATCATTCTTGGACTCCAACTTCAAAAAATTTGGATAGGTCTAATGTTTCTCAAAAAATATTTGACACGGTAAATTGATTAACATAGATTAAATCACGAAAAGATCTGAATTAACATAGTTTATGGATAATGGGGATAGGTATTAAACCATCAACTCCAATACCATGTTGGAACATGCTCTAATGTTAAAGAACCAAGAGCATAAAATAGATAATAGAATCTAATAAAAATTTAAATAGAAGGGAAAATAACACTCCAAGATAATGGGTGGTTTTTAGAGACATCGTCATATCATCAAAGCATAATGCATTATGATCAGAAAATCACAATGCGTAATGAACAATATTACATCAAAACAATGAGAATTATAACATATATTTGACCCATAGGGTCCTTTATTTACAGGTTTCAAATATAACCACATTCCTTGAATTGCAAAGGATTAAGTGTTGAAATATGTTGTCATTTATGGAAACATAATGTCCATTGATGTCAATAGGCAGCACATGTGTCAAGGAAGGACTAAGGAGATTAGGTTCCAGGCACAAGAAGAAGGTTGAGAATCATCATGGTAGCAGTAATGGTGTAGATACTTTGGAGTCTTTTCTAGAGTAGTATATCATCTTAGATTTAGATGGAACCCATCTAGATGGCAAGAGCTCAGAAAAATATTTCCAGTGATATGTGGAAGTTTGAAAATGGCCTCCTTGATCATACATATAGATCCATTCAAAGCTATGGACCCTAAAAGTCAAAATATCCAGAGATAAAAGGCTTGGAGACCCTTGTAGACTAAAGGAAAGTTTGGCAGAGAAGCCAAACCAAAAGATAAGGTTGGTGGAGATGTTATATAGAGTTTCGGGAAGATGTAGCTAAAAATAGAGCAATGTAAATCTTTTTTATTAGGTGCAGATGGTGTCATCCCGATGGAGGCAAGCTTGACGAAGATAGCTCGACGGTATAGCCCTGGCGAAGCCATAAGGATTACAAAGAGAAAGTGTTGGGATATAGGTGTTGGGACACAATAGCATAACACAAACCAATAAGAGATAGGTGAAGGTCCCCACTTTGATAGGTTAGCCCACTCCGGGCTAGCCTGTAGAGGATATCCTAGAGGGATAAAAAAGGTATAGTGTAGAGAAGTTTTGGCCCGACAGAAGGAGGGAGTAATACGAAGAAGTAGTTGGGAACCATTTAAAAAATTAACAAAGGAAATCTATAACAAGCTTGTTGGACCCTTTATCTCTCTTGTGATAAGAGGACACGTTGAATCAAATCAATGGTAGGTGATGACATAAACGTAGGCCAATCAGAGGTGGACCTGTGACAGGAAGATTTGGTGTTTTTGGGCAACCAAATAGGAAATATTTGTGTCACGCGTGTCACCACTTTAGAGGAACCAGGTATCCCTAATGAGGTCAGCATGATGTCGACTTGGTGGAAATATCCCAAAAGAATGTTAAGACTTGAAACGGGAATGCACCAAGAAAAAGATGTCAAGATGATGAGGCAATGTTAGAGCTAACTCAGCTCAACAGAAATTTCTATTAGGCTTTGAAACATTGGGAGAACCCTACATTACACCCTGGCCCATTGGTTGGAGCTCAATGGTTTATTATTGAGGCACATAAAGAAGCACCGAGAAGCGGGAGTTGGGACACGTTATACTAACAAGCACATAGCGAAGACCAATGAAAAGGGTGGTGGATAGACCCCACTGTACATTACATCCCGCAAGAACCCACATAGAGAATTTCTTTGGTGCAACAAAGGGAAAGTGTCAGGATAGAGAGCGCTTCAGATTTAGCGTTGGCACTTGGTCATTTCGCATAGAAATAAGGCCTAGGGAACGAAGGTATTTTATAACGCAAAATGAACTTGCGGAGGGCAAAAGAAGTTGAGCACCTTAAGGCTTGGGAAGAGGTCACAAGACCTGGTCTTATGGTGGAAAAATAGTTAGTGCCATAACAAAAGGGGCTAAAGGTGAAATTCAGCGAATTTGCTAGTGATTTTGTTTTGAAATTAAAAAGGTCACAAAGGCATTTGGGCATATAGCAAGGTGCTTAGGCATATATGGATGAGTCAGGCAACATTTTTTAATAAATCCCTTGGGCTTTGGCAGAATGACTCGAAAGTGACCTTTTAGTGGAAGTCCTGACAGTTAAACCAAAGTTAACTACTGCGAAATTTAGAAAAACTACAACTAAACCTAGTAAAAGGCCAAGATTGTAAAAATAAGCAGAAAAATCAGAGTTTGAGTTGTGAACAAAAAAAATTAGGGTCTAAAACTTGAAGAGTACATCTAAAAGAATTAGTTGAACAAGACAAATGCAAAATTAAAGGCACATTCATAGATCTAATGCAATATTAACTAAAACCTCATGCCAAAAATATCAAGCCAAGATTCTTTATGAGGAGGCTTGAGCAAGCAAGTTGGGAATATGAGTTCTATGAGCGAGTTGAGGTGAAGTTGTTGGTGTTATTAGTGAATTGCTGAAGATATTGGTGATTGAAGGGGAAATTTATTTTATTTTGAAGACAAAATTGGCATTCATGGCTCTAGTATGAAAATGGATGAAAGATGAACTAGTGAATGTCAAGCAAGTTGTAGCTTGTAAATCATGGGTTAGAGCTCCTTTCAGTGGGTGCTGGTAAATATTTGGGTTTGCAGCACCTTTAAATTGTACCTAATAAATCAGGGAGTTGAAGCTTTTTGTTGGTTATAGCTATAGAATTGTAACAAAAAGTTGTAGCTTTCCTTGTGAAGTAATTAAAGAGAAGTTTTTGAAGAATTTATTTGTTCTTTGTGTGTTCCATTGAGATTGCTAATATTAATTCTTGTCTTGCTTATTTAATGGTGTCATAATGCTCCTGCTTAAAGTACAATAATTTTTATAAATTGGTAAAATTACGACAATATCAATTCACCACACTCTAACTATTGTCTTAATTTCCAACAATTGTTATCAGGTCCAAGTTACTCCAAATCAGTTTAATAGCTCAAAGAAAGATCAAGGACCATGAAAAACCAGGATGAAGGATTTACCAACAGGGCACCCATGTTCAGTGGAAGAAATCATCTATTTTAGAAAGCAAGTATGAAGACCTACATTCAATCACTTAGAGTTGATGTGTGGGATGTTGTGGAAGAATAATATCAAAATCCTCTAGAAGTGATTACCAAAGATCAAAAGATGGAGTTGACATGTAATGTTAAAGCAATGAATGCCTTGCTTGATGGACTACCTAAATTATATATTTTCAAAGTAATGGACTTTACATTTTCCAAAGTTATTTGGGACAAGATGAGCAGTTTTTATGAAGGAGACAATAACATAGAGAAAGCTAAACTCCAAGGTTATAAACTACAATTTGAGTCTTTAAGTATGCATGATGATGAAGATATTTCCAGGGAATTTTTAAGGGTTGATGAAGTTGTGGACACCATAAGAGGGATTGATGAGAAGCTAGATGAATTTGTAGTAGTTCCAAAGGTGTTAAGATCTCTTCCTAAAAAGGATTAATCCCAAGGTATTAGACATTGAAGAAATTACCAATCTGAACTCTCTCAAGCTAGATCAAATCCTTGGAATACTCGCTGCCTATGATATGAGGATTTTTAGAGACACGTCTACAACCAAATAATTTTTCTTTAAAGTAGAAATTAAGTGAAAATAAGAGCATGATGACTCATGTTGTGAATCATAATAAGAAGAAGCCAACTAGGTGAGGAATCTCAAGTGAGGATCAGGCAAGTATAAAGGTAGGTTACCCTTTAAGTGTTTTAATTATGGAAAAGTTGGCCATTATGCATCAAAGAGTCTTGAAAATAAGAATAAATATTATGATCCTAAAAAAATATTCAAGAAAGTTTTAAAGGACATAAAGAAGGCTAAGAAGAGCAGTTTTTATGTTCAAGAGGAGAGATACTTGGAATGTGAACCTAGCCAATCCTTAGATGAGGACAAATATGATGAAATCCCTACATAATTTATGTTGATGTACATAGAAAATATGAAATTCGAGGTTATTAACTTTGACTATGAAGAAGGAGAAGTAGATCTTGAAGGAGAATTGGTAAGTGCACTTGAGGAAATAGAGAGGCTAAGGAAGGAAAACAAAACTCAGAAGGAGCCTTTCAGAAAAGAAAATTTTGAAGTTTTTGAGACATTGCTTTTGCAAATATAATAAGGTAAGAATATTCAAGATTCTATGAACCAACAACTAAATGAAAAAGTTCAAGCGTGTGAAAGGCTGGAAGGAGAAATCATGTTGCTAAAGAAGGAGTTTGAGAAGGCTATAATGCAACTCACTTTCAACCAAAAATTTGGAAAAGGGACTAAAGATTTAAATGATATATTGGAAGCACAACGAGTCTCCTTAGATCATAATGGTATTGGCTTTGAATTTGAGTCCAACACAACAGAAGAAATGAAAGGAAAGAGACAAATTGCTTTTATTCCAATAGCTTAAGAAGGGTTTATGCAAAAAAAAAGGAGATTATGTAGCCCAAGAGATATCAACAACAACTAAAGTAAAATGTTGGCCAAGCAAATCAAACTTCCCAAAATTCAACCAATCATAGAAAGCAACCCTATAGGTACAATTATATTTTCTGAGGGTATTGTTTCACATGCACAATCTATGGCCACAAAGTAGCAAATTGTAGAGTCAATATTTCCTACAGGAAGCTCAAATCTAGAAGAAGATTTCAGCAGAAGAAAAGAAGACCCAAGTACAATAATTCATTTTATCCTTTGAACTCTTCGGTGTAATGTTTTAAATGTCAAAATTTTGGGCATATAACAATCAATTACATACTTAAGGAGAAGAAGACAAAACCAATTATTGATTAGATTGAACAGAAGCTCAAAGTTTGAAAAGAAAAGGAGAAATCAAAGGAATGTGACATTGTTTTGTATGCACAGAATGAAAAGAGTCATTAGTATGTGGACAGTGGTTGTTGCAGGCACATATTAGGAGATACAAGCAAGTTTTTTCATGGAAACTAGTTGATCAATGTAATGTGACTTTTGACAACAATGCTCTAGGAAAAATTATAGCAAAATGAGTGGTTAGTTTTTCAAGTGGAAAAGGTAAAGCCAATAATGTTATATATGTTTATGGGTTGAAGCATAACCTTCTTAGTGTATCTCATATGTGTAATAAAGGCTATTATGTGATATTTAAAGCAAAAAATTGTCAAATCAAGTATACAGGCACATGTGAGATAGTTGTTGAAGTTGTGAGAACAAATAACAATTTGTATGTGCTTAAACAGAAGACAAAAAGGTGTTTCCAATCTAATATTGATGAAAGCTAGTTATGGAATTGGAGACTTTGACATCTGAACCTTGATTAGATAATCAAGCTGAGTAAAAAGAAAAATTTCAAGAATTTTCCAAGGTTGTCAAAACCAGAGAATATTATTTGCAAATCCTACCAATTGGGAAAGAAAACTCATGTTCCAATCAAGGCAAAGGAGAACTAATCATCAAAGCCATTGCAGTTGATACACATGGATCTGTGTGGACCATACAGAACGTAGTCACCCACAAGTAAATTATATTTTATGCTAATAATTGATGATTTCAATAGGTTGATGTGGGTTTCCTTCTTAGAGAGAAATGTGAAGCTTTCGAAAACATTAAAGAGTTCAAAACCATGGTTGAGAATGAAATTGATTGCAAAATAAAATTCATAAGGTCTGACAATGGAGGTGAGTTCATTTCAAAATAATTTGATAACTTTTGCGAGAAGAATGGTATAAAAAGGCAATTTACAATAGCAGAGACTCCCCACCAAAACAGTGTAGCAAAAAGAGAAAACAGATTGGTGCAACAATTAGCTAGATCCATGATGAACGAAAGGAATGTTCAACAAAGGTTTTGGATAAATGTAATTCATACAACAATGGTTATCCTCAACAAAGCTCATTTTAGACTGAATAGTGACAAAACTTCCTATGAGTTGTAGCACGACAGACTTGCAACAGTCAAACACTTCATGGTTTTTGGTAGGAGATGCTACATCAAGAGAAATGATGAGAAACTTGGCAAGTTCGATGCAAGAGCAAATGAAGAATTTTTCTAAGATATTCACACAACAGAAAAGATACAAATGCTATAATAAAAATACAGAGAAGATTCTTGACTGTATTGATGTCAAGGTGGATGAATACGTTGAGAAAAAAGGGAAACAACCAGTAAAAATCAGCATTGATGAACCAATTAGCATCGGTGAAGGGCATTTTGAGTTATCTATAGAAGAATACCATGAATAACTCTCCAATCCTCAAGAAAAATATCCCCCAAGATATGTAAAAAAACATTGGTCCAGTTGATCAAGCTAAAATTTCTGGTGTGCAGACAAGAAGGAAGTTTCTAAATCCCCTTGCATAAGCACACGTTGCCTTGTTGTCCATGGAGGAACCAAAGGAAGTTGTACAAATATCCAAACTAATATTAGTTAAACTTTATGCATGAAGAATTGGACCAAATAGAGGAAAGATATGTGGCAATCACTTGCCCAATCAGCATAAGTATAAACAGTGAACAAAAACACTTTACCAAATAGATAAATACATGGAGAGATATGCGATGATAAAAAAAGAAGTAAAATGGCAGGTACTTGGTGAAGGAGAGCATGAAAGAATAGAAACATCCTCACAACAACAAAAGTAATAAAGCATAAGATAAGTGCATCTTAAGGGGAGCAATAGTCAAAATATAAAATCATATTTGATGAGGATGTTTTGTTTGATCTTGGTGTCGCCATCAATGCCAAAGGGGGGGAATGTTGAATTATGTTTTCATTGATGGAAACAAGGTGTCCATTGATGTCAATAGGTGGCACATGTGTCAAAGGACTTAGGAGATTAGGTTCCAGGCACAAGAGGAAGGTTTAGAATCAGCACGGTAGCAGTAATGGTGCAGATAATTTGGAGTATGTTTTGGGGTATCATATCATCTCAAATGCAAATGGCACCCATCCATATGGAAATAGATCGAAAAATGCTTTCCAAAGATATGTGCAAGTTCTAAAATGACCTCCTAATTAAAAAATATAGAGTAAGTCAAAGCTATGGATCCCAAAATTCAAAATTTGTAGAGATAAAAGGCTTGGAGACCTTTTTGGAGTAAAGTCAAGTTTGGATGAGTGTACGAACCCGACAAAAAGGTTAGTGGAGCCAATAGATAGAGTTCCGGGAAGACATGTCTGACAATAGAGCAGAAAAAAGCTTTTATATTAGGTGAAAATGATGCCATCGCGACAGAGGCAAACCTAGCAGAGGTAGCTTGGTGGTATAGCCTTGGCGAAGCCTTAAGGCTTACAAAGAGGAAGTGATAGGAGACAGGTGCCAAGACATGACATCATAACACAGACCAATAAGAGATAGGTGGGGGTGCCCACTCTGATAACTCAACCTACTAAGGTCTATCCCAGAGAGGAAATCCCAGAAGGATAGAAAAGTTGCAGTGCAGAGAAGCGTCGAACCAACAGAAGGAGGAAGCAATACGAATAAATAGTCGGGAACCATTTAAAAATTTAACAAAGGAAATTTGTAAAAAACAGGCATCAAGACCCTTTCCCTCTCCTCTAACAAGTGGACACGTGGAAGAACATGAATTGTAGGTGATGATGTTAGCATAGGCCAATCAGAGTTGGACACGTGGTAGGAAGATTCGATGTTTTTGGGAACCCAAATATCCCATATTTGGGTGACACATGTCACCAATTTGGAGGTGTTAGCTATCCCAGGTCACATCAGCATGATGTCGACCTAGTGGAAAGAGCCCGAAAGAATGTTAAGGATTGTAAAGGGAATGCATAGAGAAAAAGGCGTGAGGGTGATGAGGTAGTGTCAGATCTAACTCAGATCAAGAGAAGATTCTATTGGGATTTGAAGTGTAGGGAGGACCCCACATTACATCATGTCCCACTGGTTGGAGCTTGACAATTTATTATTGAGGTGCACAAAGTGGAAGCAATGGGTAATGGGAGTTGGGACATGTTGAACTTATAAGCACATAGTGGCAGCCAATGAAAATGGTGGCGTGAAGACCCCACTATACAGCTAAACCAACAGGACCCGCCCAAACAATTTATTTGGTGCAGTAAAGGGAAAGCGACGAGATAGAGAAAGCTTCATGCTTAGTGCTGGCGCTTGGTCATTTCACATAGAAATAAGACCAATGATGCAGACGTATTTTATAATGCAAAATGAGCCCGTGGAGGGCTAAAAAGAAGATAAGTACCTCAAGACTAGGGCAGAGGTCACATGACCTATTCCTATGGTGGAAAAGCAATCAACGCTAGAACAAAATGGGCTAAAGGCTAAATTCAATAGACTTACTAGCAGTTTTGTTTCGAAATTAAAAGGGTTGTGAAGGCCTTTGGGCCTATAGCAAAGTGCTTAGGCATAAATGGATGATTCAGGAAATTATTTTTAATAAATCCTTTGCAGTTTTTCAGAATGAGTCAACAATGAAAATTTAGTGGCAATCTTTCCAGATAGGACAAATTTAACTACTGCTAAATTTAGAAAAACCACAGCTAAAGCCTAGTAAAAGACTATAATTGCAAAAATAAGCAGAAAAATTCGGAGTTTGAGTTTCAAACAATAGAATTAGGGTCTAAAACTTGAAGAGTACATCCAAAAGAGTTAGTTGAATAGGTAAAAGGAAAAGTTAAAGGCACATGCATAGATCCAATGTAAGATTAACTAAAAGATCATGCCAAAAATATCAAGCCAAAATTCTTTATGAGTAGGCTTGAGCAAGCAAGTTTGGAATATGAGTTATATGAGTGAGTTGAGGTGAAGTTGTTGGTGTTCTCAATGAATTAATGAAGGTATTGGTGATTGAGGAGGAAATTGATTTTATTTTGAAGACATAATTGGAATTCATGGATCTAGTATGAAAATGGATGAAAGATGAACAAGTCTCAACCAAGTTGTAGCTTGCAAATAAGGGGTTAGATCTCCTTCCAGTGGGTGTTGGTAAATATTCGGGGTCGAAGCTCCTTTCAGTTATATCTGATAAATCGGGGAGTCTAAGCTTCCTACTGGTTGTAGCCAGAGAATTGTATAACAAGTTGTAGCTTGCCTTGTGAAGCAATTAAAGAGAATTTTTTGAATAATTTATTTGTTCGTTGTGTGTTCCATTGAGATTGTTGATATTAATTCTTGTCATGCTTATTCAATGGATTCCTAATTTTCTTTCACAAAGTAAAAGATTTTTTTAAAAGTGGTATGATCTGACAATATTGATTCACCCCCCCTCTCAGTATTGTCCTGGTTTCCAACATTATGTCCAATGAGGAGGATTCGTCATTGAAATTATTTGTAGTAAAACAATCATATCTCATCAACTATATTATTGTTATTTAGTTCATTGTCCAATTTAATCCATTATTCAAGACAATTCCTTTGACCATTTATTCGGTGATCCCACTAGTTGAACACTACCTTTTAATCAATTATTTAACCAACCCAATGACCACTTAGTCAATTTTCCTATGAGGTGATCATTTAATTGATTGTCTACTGTTAGTTGACCCTTTGATTTACTATCTCTAGAAGATCTATAGGTGTGATGAAACAACATAACCTTAGGTTTCAACATCTTCAAAAAAAATAATTTTAGAAACTATTTGGTTGGTTGAACCTTTTCTTGATATGTATCTAATATTTGAGCCCTTTTGAATCTAAAATGTTGTCTTGTAATACTTGGATATTCTTTGAAATTCCACAAGTTTGATTAGAATTTGATGTGCCAAGTGAAAAAACTTGTTGACTTTCAGCCTCTTCCTAAGAGCAAACTCTTTTGGCGTGCATCTTATCCAATTATTCAAGTATTATTTTGAAATATTCATTTGAGGTGCTTGATTATGTTTCCTTATATCTCTTAAAATTTCATATTCTAAAGTGTCCCCAAAAAATTATAACAAAAAGGCCAAGATTAGTTGTTTGAAATTGATTTTAGGACCATTCATAAACCCTAAATTCCACATAGTATCTCAGGAATTATGTCAAACTGCAATCTAATTTTTTTATAAGACATACCTTATGATTCCTTCTCAATATCCTCAAAATTTCACCATCTGAAACATATTAGAAAAATAATTATAGTGAAAATGCTAAGATGGCTTGTTTGAAATAGATTTCAAAACTAATCACCAATGCTAACTTCAACAATGTAAATCTCAAAAACTATAGTGAACCAAAATCTAAAATTTTTACCAACTTTTCCCTCGGATCTCACCTTAATATGTAAAAATTTCACCATTTGAAACATCATTGAAATATCATTATAGTGAAAATTCCAAGATGGCCTATTTGAATTAGAAAAACCATATGTTAGTATGCTCTAATACCTAATGTTATTAACCTTGAACCTTAAAAACTATAAGAACCCAACAATGGCACTCCACTTAGAGGGGGAAAACTCCTTTTACATTGAATAGAATGTATAAGACAAGGTTGTATGAACCTAAGACTAGGTATCCTCAAAATACATATGAGACAAAGGGTACAATGAAAGGTTCTAGCTGACTTAACAATATAACAATAGAATTGTAATAGCTTGCTATATATGGCTTAGTATTGGGTTTCAAGGTTAACATGGGGCTAATATAGGGCTTAACAATTTCTTTTGGACTTCTAGTGCATCTTATTATAACATGATATTTCTAGTGTCCATCTTGTCAATGTTGTCTATATCCACATGCATTTGTGCACACCCAATTGTACTACTTAAGGAACTACTTCAATATTATTTGATTGGACTCCATGGTGACCTCCTTATATATATCTAACTTAGCTTAGTACAAATGATATTTAAAGCATATCTATTCTAATTTGTCTACATGTAGCTACACTTATACCAAATCTAGATCCAGTATTAGTGTAAGTTTTCTGTAGTGCATCTCACATAGTTTAACATCCCTCCAAAATAGCATCAATCATCACTCACATGGCATCGTCCATTGTTTAGGAAAAAATCTCATATCATGCTACTACAATCTTGGAGGTTAAGTCTCCTTGTTGTATATATATTCTCATTGGTTCACCCCACTATGAGAGAGTCAATAGAAGAGGGAAGGTATTGTATCTGCAATATTAGTTCTATTTTTGTGAAACTAAGAAACTCTAGATGATCTTATTTGTAAGGAAAGATATATAATCCATCTTGATCACAATCCTAAATAAGTCCACGCTTTGGATAACTTGTTTGGAGTAGTCTCTTATATGGTAAGTTCTTAATACTCATGTGAGCACTACCATAGATACCAACAAATTTTAATAGTGGGGAGTATCGCTTTGGGCACTTTTGTAGATTGTAACTCTTTTGGCACTTCTATATATTGTATTTCAAGCACGCATTGGTTTTTTCCATCTACTCTTCTTCCTCCCCATCAATGAATAGTGTTAATGTGAACTCCCTTTGATGTCCAAGCCTTACCATGACAATCTTTCCATACACTAGAAGTTATCTTGGTCAATTTTTATTATGTCTTCCAAGAAGAAAAAAAAATTGATGTGGCTCCATGATAACAAGGTTATTATGCATTTCTTTACAATCACGACTATTGAAAACCATGGGACATGTAATAAGCTTGTGATCCTTGACTTATATAATAAGATGGAAGTGGGAAATAACTACATCTAGCCGCCTGATAATTATTAGTAAGCCCCCACCACAAATTGAATCATAGAGCATGAATATTTTATGGATGTCACACTCAGTTAATGCCACTTACCCTACAAATTATTTCATATTCTCATCCTTGTAGACAGAATGCACTTAAGGATCAAATAAATATTATGGGTCAACTAGGTTCTAAGGATTGATAATTAGGGAATTCCTCACTCTTTTCTTGTTCTTATTCTCTTTGTATATCATTATTCCCTTACTAGCATCTATTGCACATGACATCCTTCTGTCATTCACATATTACCTTATGCCCAATGCCATTTGTTGAACAATTCTATCCTTGATGGCATGGAACCAATTGGCTAGGTATTTTCTATATAAAACCTCCATAAAGCCTAATTCATTGCTCCCAAATTTATATCTTCTAACTAAATTGTCCTTCTAGTTATATATCCTCCTATAAACATTGCAAGTTTAACTCCAAAATTCAATCATCCTGATAACTCTCTCAAATTCAAATAAGTGTTATCTTCATATAATTTGGACCATAAACTTTTGACTTTATTGGGACTGACATCACTTGGAGAAACCATTATTGTAGCTTATGTTTTATTATAGTTGGTTAGGACTTATCATGAACCTAGCATAAACTAATCTAGATACTAGCTTGATTATTTGGGATGGTCTTTTTCTATGGCAACAAATGTGATGTCTATATTTTTCATTTGCTTATGTGTGTTATGCAATAGCAGTTGTAATGTTATGTGTTCATTATCTTAATGGTAGCATTTCATAATATTTTGGAAGGTTACTAATATGATGTTAAATTGAGGGATTTCCTAGTATGACATAATCCATATAACATGACAAACAACATCAATATGATGCATTATTTCACTTATATGGATTATGATTATGTAGGTGCATACTGACATGACAATGAAAATGTGTTATAAGTGACAATGTTATCTTACTCTTGATCATATGTGGTCTTAGCATGCAATTTCATGCTAACCATGATGATGGTACACTATTTTTGACGATATGTGGTTGTTAGCACATATTTTTATGCCGCTTGTGATGATATTATTTTATTATTAATGACATGTGGTTGTTAGCGTGCATTTTTATGCTACTTACGATAATGCTATGTTACTTATGATGGCATGCAATTGTTAGCTATATCATTTTGATGTTAGGGAATCTATGAATCTAGGTGACACATTAAAGAATACTTCTTTATCAGTGCTAAGAAAGAAATTGTTAAGGGAAGGCTCAATAAGGGAAAGGTAGGAAAATTTGAAGAATCCCCTACCAAGAAAGAAATTATTTGGGATTCTTCCAAATTAGGTCATGAAGATTTCATAGATGAAGTGACAAATTCAATTGGTGCCTTTGCATATGCCAAAAAATAGTTAGTAAAGGATTGGAGATATATTATTAAACAACATAAGGAAGGTATTGAGGCTCTTGAAGCCGCCCTTCAAAATAAGAAATATGTTAGTGAAGATGAGCATCAAAGATATATTTTTTTGCTTCAACAACACCATCAAAAATAGTTACAAGATCTAGAAAAACTACATAAAGGATAATATTCTCAAATTTATGAGAAATATACAAGTGTGGTTGCAAAAATCTTAGTATAAAAGGATCAATTGTCAATATGGGTAAAGGATTTAAAGGAAATGTATTATAATGTAGATATTTTTAAGAAAGAAATAATTCAAGTCAATGAGTGGTTGGGGAAATCCCAAGAGGAATTTTACCAACATTTAAGTCAAATTCAAGAATACCATAAAACCCTCAATTAATTATCTAATAGCATTAATGCTAAATTCTTTGAACTCAACCAATCGAGGAATTATTTTTAGAGACTTAAAAATGGCAAGTAAAGTATCAATTGCCTTTAAGTACAATGGCAAGAATATCATAGGTAGAGAAATTAAAAGTGCAAATTGCATTCGAAGATTGTTCTCAAAATTTGATTTTTTCCAAGATCTAAGTACATGATTAATAAATTTATGCTCAAACATATGGGAAAGCTATGTAGGTTTAATAATGTATTTTGACATGCCTAATGTACAGTTATTGGGAAAGGAAATACTTAGTGGCCCTTACATCACTAAAATTCAACAGCATATGATATTATCAACATATTAATAAATGGACATGGAAAAATACTAATTAATTCATTATTAATACATTGACTTGTTCTAAAATTATTAATAATATTATCTTCAAAATTAACGGAGAAACTATAAAATTTGTCAACAAATTCTTTTCATGTGAACTACTTGTGCATGAGTCAACTCCAACTAAAGTCAACCAACTCCAATAAATACATTCCTAGTGGTAAGTTTACATTGATTTTCATGAAATATAGAAAGTATATACCCAAGAGGATACATCAAACCCTTAAAATGTGCAACAATGTTCTCTATTTTAGAAAATTTCTAGTTTGCTCATTAAATGAGGCCAAATTAGGGTCCTTGTTATTTTTTTGTTAACATTTTCATGTATATATATATATTCTCCAATTGAGAAAATGATCGAGGTGGATATTGGTGGCCACCCACTTATTTCACCTAAACCTTCAGTCGGTTTCATCAGTTTCCTTGATTATAGCAAAATTTACTATTTTTAGTAGTTTTTCTGGTCCTAAACTTCTAGAGTATTTTGAAACCCCCCCCCCCCCCCCAAAACGGAATTTTTTTTAGCTTCACAATAGGCCCAAGGCCTACCACTAATAATGTAGTACTCGGATAGATATTTCTAATAAGGTATTGTACGCACCAAACGGAGATCATACGACTAAGTTATGACCTTGGGAAGTTGGCTACCTAACTTACTCCAGTGGGGCCCAGAAACTCTTGGCGTTCCATCTCCTAGGATTAGGTTTTTGGTTGTTTATGGTTTCCCCTTATTGTTCAATAATAAAAAGGCCCTTGAGCCTCATTCTAATACAATTCAGAGGGATGTAGTTGTCACATCTCTTCTCATAGATAAGCTATCATCGATCAAGCTAGTTTATTTCCATTACGTTTGTAAGCATCTTTCAGTTCTTTGATATTAATGAAATGAAGATTTATTTCTACTACATCTTTGTGTTTATGTTTATATCTATCTATTTTTTTGTTCCTGCATACGTCCATATCAGTGGTATCAGAGTAGTCTTCTCTTTCTCTTTTTTTTTGTGCATGTCCTCAACGATGTCAAGGTATAAAGATATGGGGCTCAAATTGGTTGAACCTTTGCAAGACCAACCTCACAAACCTCAATGGACTCCCATGGCTGCAGAAAATAAAGACGAGGGAGTATGAGATCCTTTAAAATATTTCTCGAGGAAGCCCTCAAGCGAGAGAGGAACGTGATGATAGATAACTTTGCCCAAATCCTTCGGCAGCTACCCACATGCGACGCATGTTCATCCAACAGTGACTCTGGAGGCGTATCTCCCTTTAAGGTACAAGTCAACTTTGACATCCCCAGATTTGAAGGCTAGATAGATGTAGATGTCATAGATAAATGGTTAAATATATTAGAAGGATATTTTTAGGTTCATTAATTTTCCAATTGGGAAAAGATTCCTTTTGCACTCCTCAAAACACCCCCCACGTCAAGGACTATTGGGAAACCTACTATGAGAAGAAGGATGAGGGGGAACACTCACTATTTTCAGCTACACCCACCTGGAATTATTTCCGACTTGACATCAAGGAGTAGTATTACCCTATTGGGAAATATGAAGATAGATATACAAAGTGGACCATGTTGTGGTAGGGAAGGGACCAAGGTGTGTTGAAGTTCACAAATCATTTTCATACCCTTCACACGAAGTTAGGTATCAATGATTCTGAGAAGCATCTAGTACTAAAGTACCGCATTGTCTACACAAGTACATCGAGGAGGAGATGGAGTTCCTAGACATATCCTCACTTGGCACCACCTATCAATACGCTTTCAAGGTCAAGCATAAATTTAAACAGAAGAAGCGAGATTTTGGATTTGCAAATCCGAAGCAAGGGAAAAGAGCCCCCAACCGTAGAAAAAAGAACAAATCTAGGGTGGGGTGACCCACGAAAACCCTTCGAAGCTGCAAGCAAAGAACAAAACCACGAAGATAAAGAAGGACACGGGAAAATGGTGTGAGTCCAATAAGTGCCCCAGCCACAAGACAAGTGAGTGTCAGGTTAAGTAGTCACTAGTGGTCGAGCTGAAGGCTTTAGAATCAAATTCATGTTTTGACTCTGAGTTAGAACCCGACAAGAGGAATGAAAAAGGGAAGAATATTATTGATGTGGAGCCTAGCGCCACTGTTGCCACCACCAAGATCCAGAAGATTGAGCCACGAGATCCATAGGAGGGTGAGCATCTCTTCCACTCACAAATGTGGGTGAAGGGTTCTCTATTATAGTTTATTGTGGAAAATGGAAGCCAAAATAACCTCATTTCAGTAGATGTTGTGAAGTGGTTGGGCCTACTAACAACACCACACTCGTAGTCATACACCATCGGGTGGCTCCACCAAGGACGAGATCTTCACGTCAGCCAGTAGTGTCGCCTTCCCTACAACATCAAGCCCTTCACAAATGAGGTATTGTGTGATGTTTCTTCTCTTGAATCTTGTGATGTATTATTAGGCCAACCATACTTGTGGAAGTGTCATGCTGTGTATGATTCTATGCCTCGCATTGTTATTATTTCTTTGGGAAATAAGTTATACGAGATACTAGTTGATCTCTGTGAAGCAATGTAGCAAGATTATTTCCTAAACTGGGAAATTTGTCTTCCTTATGATTTTCCCTTAGGGCAAGAAGAATATTATGGCCACATCAACAGCCTCCAGACAGGGCTCCTCCGCATGGCAACAGTAGATGGACCAAGTCATGGAGGAATACAGTGACATCCTCACCTCACCAACAGGGGTACCTGTGCACTACCAGGTCAAGCACTCTATCCATATAACCATGGGTGCACCACAACCCAATGGGACAATCTATCGATGCTCTGTTATAGAGAATGATGAAATTAAGAGGCAAATTCAAGAGTTATTGCATAAAGGGCACATCAATCCAAGTTCATCACCCTGTGGGAGCCTGATCATGTTGGTATAGAAGAAAGATGACACCTGGAGACTATGCATTGACTATCCAATGTTGAATAAGATTACTCTCCAAAATAGGTATCTAATCCCCCATATTGATGACCTTCTGCATTAGCTCAAGGGGGGAAATATTTTAGCGTGATTGATTTGAAGTATGATTATCACTAGGTGCCAGTCAAACCCTTCGATGTGTGGAAGACTTCCTTCAAATCCAAGGAGGGCCTTTTCGAATTGCTGGTCATGCCTTTCGGGTTTACGAATGCTCCTGCAACCCTCATGAGGTTGATGAACAACATCTTGTGTCCCTTCACCAACTTATTTATGATAGTTTATTTGGATTACATATTGATCTTCAACAAGAGTTGAGAAGAGAACCTGCACCATATTCGACAAGTCCTCCAAACCCTGTGACAACACAAGTTGTGTGCCAATTTGGAGAAATGCACTTTTGGTATGACCAGGTTCAATATTTGGGGTACATCATTGATGAGCAAGGTGTGCATGTGGACCTCACCAAGTTACAGGTTATTCAAGATTGGCCAGCCCCAACCACTCTAATAGAGCTACACAACTTTCTAGGTCTTGCCAATTTCTAATGCAGGTTCGTGTTGGGTTTCTCTCATATCACTTGGCCTTTGAGTCAAGTCACCACGAGAGGAGAAAAAGTAAAGTTATTCTAGTCTGAATTCCAACAGAAGGCATTTTCCTAGTTGAAGCATCACCTCTTATCTCCACCGTTGCTCACATTACGAAACCTACAACAACCATTTCAGATTGAGACGTATGCCTCCAACTATACTATTTTGGCAGTGCTTACTCAACAGGGGCATCTAGTGGCATATCATAGTGAGACACCTTCAGACACAGTCTAAAAGTATCCCACCTATTACAAAGAGATGTATTCCATTGTGAAGGCCTGCTGACAATTGAATAATTACATTTTGGGAAGGAAAGGGTCATCCACCTAGACCACCAACCCCTACAGTTCATATACACACAAGGAAAATTGTAGAACGATTGTCATCAGAAATGGTCCACATACCTACAACAGTTCCATTGGAACATCAAGTACAAGAAGGGCAACACTAGTAATTTGTAGACTGCCTCAACCGACTGCCTATCATAACACTGACCATTGTTCTTGACTCTTGTGGACACGAGACTTCGAAATGGCCACATATTTACAAGAGTGATACATAATTCCGCACCACATGCCAAATGCTCCTAGAAGGTAAGAAAGTTCCATACTTTCACCTCCAGGACACACTGTTATGCCACCTGGGACACCTTTGTGTTCCTTCAAGTGAGTGTGCCAAAATGATTTGGGAGGCACACTACAGTCATGTCACTGGACATTTTGGGCTAGAGAAGACAGTGGCATTGCTACAAAAGTATTTTTATTGGTCAAACATTCGACAAGATATTGGGAAGTGCATCATATCCTTCATTGCCTGCATCAGTTCCAAACCTATAACCAAGAAGCAAGGCATGTATAATCCCTTGCCTACTCCTGACTAACCCTGGGAATCAATCTCCATGGATTATATGTCGGGCCTTCCTTCTACCAAGCATGGAAATGATGTTTTTTTGTGGTCGCCAACAAATTCTATAAGATGGCCATTATAGCAGCCTATAAGAATATTATCATAGTATAAGACACTGTCAAACTATTATTTGAATGAGTATGGGTACACTTTGGGATCCCATAGTCTATTATCTCATATCAGGACAAATAGTCCCTAAGTGCATTCTGGTCAAGACTTTGGTCGTTTTTGGATACCAAGCTCACTAGTCCACAACCTTCCACCCCCAAACTGATGGCCAAAGAGAGGTCATCAATAGAATGATCGTGCACATCCTATGCATGTACAACTCAAAGCACCCATGCACATGGGATGAGAGCCTTCCATATGTCCAACACAGCCACAACAAATCTCTCCATAGCTAAAATGGCCACTGCCCCTTTCAGGTGGGATTGGGATTCCATCCATTATGTCCCATTGATGTTTCCATACCATTTGTATCTACTCAAGCAGATTTGGCTCATGTACAATCTAAAGCTGACAGGGCTAATAGCTTCATTGATCACATTCAACACATCTTCCATTAGGTTCATAACGTATTGGACAAATAAAATGATAAGTATAAACAGTTTCATGATCAACATCAGGTACCACTCAAGTTCCAGGTGGGCAACAAAGTTTGGTTACATTTGCAGAAGGATCACCTCGCTGGGCCCCACCGCAAGATTTCCCGCTCTGATATGGGCCTTGTACCATCACTAAGGTAGTAGGGGACAATTATTTTGAGCTCAGCATTCCATCATTCCTTTCCATGCACCCAGTATTTAATGTGGACCAGTTACGACCATACTTTCCCCCATTGTTGGAAACATCAGACATTGCTAAGCAGTTGACACCAACATAGCTCAACCCAAGCTGCATTCAACAGGGCATAACTAATAGGATCATGGGCACACAAATCAAGAACACTCACCAGCAAAGGATCCAGCCATATCGAGTTGTCAAAGCAGGCCAACTCCTCCACCAGGGACCAGGTTCAATAGAAATTTCCTCACCTCATGGAGGCTCTGCACGTAATGGGGACCATTTCTTCTTAAGGGTGGAGGACTAATCCAAGTCGATATCTATGGCCACCCACCTATTCCACTTAGACCTCTAGTGAGTTTCATTAGTTCCCTTGATTATAGCACAATTTACTATTTTTAGTAGTTTTTCAAGTCCTGAACTTCTGAAGTTGTTTTGACCCCCTAAATAACATTTTTTCAAGCTCCGCAGTAGGCCTATAGCCATAAATAGGGGCCTGCCACAAATCCTATAGTACTCAGATATATGTGTCTAACGAGGTATCATATGCGCCAAACAGAGATCATATGACCAAGTTACGACCCAGGGAAGTTGGGTACCCAATTAACCCCAATATGTCCCATAAACTCTTGGCATTCAATCTCCTAGGGTTAGGTTTTTTGTTTTTTAGGGTTCCCCTTGTTTTTCAATAACAAAAAGGCCCTTGAGCGTCATTGTAATACAATTCCCCGCCACATCTCTTCTCAGAGATAAGCCCATCGCTTGAGCTAGTTTATTTCTATTATGCTTGTAAGCATCTTTCAGCTCTTTGATATTAATGAAATGAAGATTTATTTCTTATGCATCTCTTTGTTTATGTTTATATCTATATTTAGTTGCATTCTTGCATAAGTCCATATTAGAAAATGGTTGGAAATTCTAGGTAGAAAACACTATACACTACTATTGAGTATTTATGTGGAATTGAGGACCATGTTAGGTAAACTTGACTTGGCAAAAATTTCAAAGTGGCTTGGTCAAACAATGGTGGTTTTGGGAACATGGTTTTGCTTGGTTGTGGTTTAATGTTGGTGGATTGCATGTAATGAATCATTTAGAAGGCGTGTGAAGACTTCAATGTAAGAGGACTAGGGAGGTGAGCGGTGAAGGCTCACTTGGTTGGCTTGGCCAGGTTTTGGCCACAGGACTAATACAATTTTGTTATATAGTTTTTTCCTTAGATTAGGGTTTTCCTAGGTTAAATATTGTGTGCGTGTTTTTTTTTTATTACCATTCTTTATCTCTCTATGTAATTCTAACATGGTATCAAAGCTAAGTTTGGCTCCAGGGGGATGCCTTTATTGTCAACGTTTTATTTTTCATTAGAGATTTTTTTAGGTCTAAAATGGGCCTCCTAAGGATATTATAAAATAATAGTGGAAAAAAAATAAAATAAGATTAGATTACATCAGCAAATTTTAGAGGGAAAAAATAGAAAACTACTTTTTCAACTCATGTTTTCAACTTATCCTCCCTATGATTTTACTCAAATTTCGAGTGGGAGCACTTGTTGGATGTTGAATTTAATTCCTCATCCATGGAGTACCCATGTTGCATACTTTCGATGGACTGCTACATGAAAAATAAGAAAAACATGAAAAACATGATTTCAATCACGTTTTTCATGTATTTATCATTTTCTGTGTAATAGGGTCCATCGAGCATACGCAACATGGGTATTCCTTTGATGAGGAATTTAATTTTGCATCCAATGAGTTCTCTCGATCAAAATTTGAGTAAAACCGCAGGGATATAAGTTGAAAAAGTAGTTTTTTTTTTTTTTTTACTCCAATAATGGTGAATAATCCCCCATGGTTGATATCATCCTCTTGAATCTTATTGGTTCTTATATATTTTATTTTGGTTGTACATTTTTTTAAGGCCCAATTTAGACCTCAAAGTTTCTCTAATGCATGGTGGATGTCAAAGATCAAGAATCAAAACAAGTGATGGGAAGTGGTTGCTCTATTGCAGATCTGTATTTTTTGTATGGATGAAGTGATTGAGATGAGGGTATGTTTGGTAAAGAACATAGTCGTAGCAGCAAAGAAGCTCGAATAGGATTTGATCAACTGACAAGCAATGTACCTCACAAAGAGGAAATGCTCTACCACAAGGAGAAAAATTGCAAATCTATTAAGCATAAAGTTAGAAGTTGGGTTCTTATTGCTAGGTATGGTGTCAAGGGACCAATGCAAAGCTATACTAGTATGATTAGACACCAATGTTCTTGGAAGGTCTCAATTTATTTATTTTTGTAGAAGTTACACCTCAAGGATGAGAGGCCCTCTGGGCAATCGATTTGATTACGAAGAACCCTACCAAGGCCATTGAGGAACATGAATTTTGTTTTTGGACCTACTATGGGATCAATTATTATTGGTGATGATGTTAATAACCAGATGGATCAACATGGTTTTGTTGCTTCCACTCTAAGGCACTGAGAGACTTGAAAAACAATGCATGAGTGAGATGGCTTAGTGGGAAGAGAGTACTTTTCCCATGTGATATTGATATGGTAAAGATCCCTAAGGTTGATTACAAAAACTCTACTCTTTGGCCTTAGTGTGCTAACATGGAGATGAATCATCATATTAGGTTATGTCTTTGTTGGCTTGGCATGAATTAGCTCTAATATAATTATATTCACATATATGATATGGTTTGAAATATGGTTAATGCCTTCCAAGTCTTTGATTTATGGATCAATTGGGAGTTAGATCACCATGGCTGATTAGTTTACATCAAGTTTGAGCTCAGGAATAATGAATTGGTTGATTGAATCCTTACGACTAGTCTTTCTGATCAAAGGGTTTGTGATTTATAGATATGAGAGTATGGAGAGTTGATGGTTTTAAATATTTGATAAATGCAATGGTGGATAATGATGACATGAGAGAATTAGCCAATTGAGAGGTGTAGGAAGATTGTAGTGAGTAGTAGGTATGCATAATGGGTGTGTTGGTCAATGTTACAAAGCTCATGTTGGTATTTTGTTGTGTGAGTATCGGTAGTTCCTATGGAAATCGTTATGGGAGCTTTCCATGGTGAGAACACACAAGAGGAGATCATAGAATGAAGGGGTTCGTGGTGTATAACATAGAATTTGTTAGTGATAGGATAACAACAATAATAATGATAATAATAATTAAAAAAAAAAAAAAACTATTATAATGAAGTTCAAATTTTTTACCTGTAAATGGGCATATGGTTGTAAGACCTGGTAAGGCATATGCACCCTTGGGAACTTACGAGTATAGTCAGGAGTTATACCTTAAGTGATTGAGGGTGATTGAGGGCATGTCATATTACTAGAAACACTAGATTTAAAATTTGAGTGGGGTAGCGTTTGGAGACGAGCAGTGTTGCCTCACTTGGTTGGTTTGGATGGACTTGGTCAAGGAAGACCCCACATCAAAGTTTAAGAGGGGATTGTTAAGTAAACTTAACTCAGTAAAAGAGTTAATCCCATCTATTTACTTCATTGTGGTTTCATGCCCATTGATTTCCTGTAACAAAGCCTTTAAAAGGCTTGTAAATACTTTAGTGTAAGGAGGCCAGGGAGGTGAGTGGTGAAGACTCACTTGGTTGACTTGGATAGGATTTGGCCAAGGGACTAATAGAATTCTATTAGCTATATTTTTCCCTAGATTGGGGTTTTTCCAAGTTAAATATTAAGTGAAATTTTTTATGTTATTACTGGCTTATATCTCTCTTATAAAAATGTTAATACAACAAAGTTTCATGACTCATTTCCATCTTTAACTATTTGATATTATCATTATTATTATTATTATTATTTAATACAAAAAATTGTCCATATTTTGTTTCCTTTTAATATATTTTAGTGAAATAACACTTGGGGGTAAGCTCAGTTGGTGATGGTTGTGAAAATCAAGTGTTATATGTGAGGAATTTCGATGTTCAAATTCCCCCAATTCACTTGTGTCTGCACCTAGAGGTTATAGTGTTATAGTTGGAATTGACTCTCTCTCTCTCTCTCTCCCATTTTCCTTCTCTACTTGAAGTACTTTTCCTTATCTACAATTTAATTGGTCTATTGGGTGATCCATATTGTTGATTAGGTATTTTCCCAGGAATTAACACCATCCTCTCTCTCTCTCTCTCTTCTCTTGTGCTCTAGTGCCATGTAGGATTTAAGCACAAGGGCAAAAATCTAGTTGCAACAGAAACTACGCTAACAATTACAAGAAGAATGAGGGGTCCATAAAGAAATGAAATATCACCTTTTATGCTAAGAGATAGAAGACTAATTTGAATTCCTTATATTTCATTTATTTCCTTGGGTACATATTTATAATACTCTCTTGGAGAGAGTTACAATGTACATAAGGTATGGGTTCCGTGTGAATGTCTAAAAAACCAAAAATAAAGCACCCTTAGTTCTAGTCAACAAGCCCAAAAATGGGTTATGTAGTAAAAAATGGATTTGGAGTAATAGAGTTGACTAAGGATATGATGATCCATAAATGAGTGAGAATTGAAGAAATAACTCACACATGTAACTCCTACTCTAGAAATACAAATAACTCCAAAAATAGGATAAAGTCCCAAGAGATAAGATTCTCGGGAATGAAAGGATAAATGGATAAGGGGAGTGCACAAGGTTATCTCTAGAAATAGGAAGAGAAGTGTTCACTTGCATATGAGGAGGATAACGATAAGGAAGTGCACTCTAGGTGCCATGTCACTCCCTAGTTATTTCCATATTAGTGACACATGGAAACAATTGCTAAAAAGGAGTATACTAAAAACAATTGTCCTTATATGCATGTACTCCAACAACAATACTTCTATCTTAGCATTTTATCATGGAGCCTAATGTCTCTAAGAAAAATAGAAAGATGACATTGAATACAAGAGGTTTCTCCTCTCTTATATAAAAAATAAGTGAAGGTGTCTAACATAAAATAAGGACCTCATTCCATACAAGTAATCAACAATGAAACCCCATATGTATCACTCTATAACAAAAGGATGTACATGTGTCAAACTAGTGTATATCTAGCCGCCAAAATGGAATTCCCTTTTAGAATGAAACTCGTTTCGATAAACACAACTCTTGCAAGATGGTTTGATGTCCAAAATATTATAGACCAATACCTCTGTTTTATAGTAGTTTGCTAACCAAGTGTTCCCACACATGGTACTTTTCTTCTAATTTTGTGTCACATGTCCTCTCATGTGCCTAATTATAATCTTATGTTTTCTAATGTAATCACAAATATCCAATCATGAATCTCCAAGAAGTATGCTTCTCAAATTGAGCACCTTTAACTCAAGTCTCCAACCTCTAAGATATATATTGAATGGTCCCAATATCCATTGGCCAAGTTCCCTCCTCCTAGTGGCAAATGCTTCTTCTCCTAGGTAGGTACCTCTCATAATGGAGATATCAAGTTCCTTGTTGTGCAAACCCAATGGAATCATCATCCCAATTAAGTTAACAAACCCCTAGTTAAGGATGTCATTTCACCACTCTAGTCAAGGTCAAGCATCATCCCAAACTGAGCTAATCATATGTTCATCAAGCATTTCCAAGGGAATAGGAGACAACACTCTCCTTGTAAGTTGATACTAGTTTTGGAATAATCCTAAATGAAAACACTCCCTCTTTCCTAGATTTTTTTTTCTATAATACTTTCTCTAAAAGTACAGCTTCTAGCTCTGATGCCTCGAAAAAAATTAAGGAATCATCTTTAATAATGGTAAAACATCATATCTACTTTGCAAGGGTAACACCCTCTAGTATAGTTTCACACACCTTAGCATCTAAACAATCACTACTGACAAAGTTGTATCTCTCTCCAAGAAATCAACTAAGCAATATACAATAAACCTCTCAAACTTTCACATGTAAGGAAAATATAATAAATTTCACTTGGTTTTGACTACCAACCCAATATAATCCCTCTTCCACTTGTTAGTGCTTCCAAAAAAAAAAAAAACATTTGTGAAATTGAAGGAATACGTCCTTGGATAATTGCTTCCTAGTACCATTGAACTCTAAAATCACTCCAAATTAAACAAGACATCAAAAATAACTTGCTAAATTTCTAGCATCTTAATGTCAACATGATGAGCCAAAATATTATGGCACTAGATTAAGACTTAATTAGGACATCCTACAAAGGTAACCACATCTCCAACCGTATGAAGAGAAATGGATTACATCTGTTGAAAGTACAAGATAAAATATTCATATACCTCAACTCATTAATAATGAAATACCAAGTTCATGGTAAAAGAAACAAGCAATAAAAGGTTATTATCAACTATGAGCATGAGAATACCTCTATTGAACCTAAATATCTTCAACAACTAAATTAGCAACCTCAACTAGGTCACCTTCCTCTTCTTAAGAGAATAATAAAGCAAGAGTAACATTAAGTTCAACTATATTTTCCTAAGATAATCCAATCACCTTGTCACTAGTACTCATCACGAGTCCCATTAGTTGCAAGCTTGGAATTAGTCATTGTAGATTCCACAACCATAAGTAGCACAAGATCAATGATAGCTTAATATCATAATATCAATCATATCGACAATTAATCTCTGTGTAATCTACAAGATGTACACGAAGACAATCCCAAGGGATAACACCTTATGCTGCCTACATCCACTAAAATCACTAAAGTTGAGCAAGGTCACCATTCTTATAAATCCTTGAGTCATGACTCAACCAAAAGAGACCAACCATTGATCATCAATACATAACAATTTAAATCATTACATATGGCTCTAAATATCTCTCAAGGGATTGCAATAACGATTGTTGGTTTGGCTTCTACATTTTTAATATGATTCTTTAGTTATAGTGTAGGCAGTTTGAAAGGGATTTTGAAGAAGGTGATAGCTCATCTTTGTTTCTCATGATTCTTCTATTCTTATGTGATTTCCTTATAAACACTTGTAGTTGGGACCTTTAAGTGTTAAACATTCTAGAAAATAATTTCTCTATAATAGGATAAATTTTCCAAGATCTCAATTATTTATTCCAATTTTAACAATTTCTCAATGGATTGTATTAAAGGTTGTCATTTTGGATTATATGTTTTGGATATGGTTCTCTCGCTCTTTTTAAGGAAATTTCAAAGGGCTTGTGAAGAAGGTGGTCTCTCATCTTTATTATCCCTACCGTCATGATGTTATGCATTCAATTTTTCTTTGACTCTCTATTAGTTTGTCTTTGACCAAAAATTTATGCCGCTTATCTATTGTGTAACATTAGGAATTCAATTTTTGTTATATTTTATTATTATTTAAATTTATTTATTTGTAAGGTGATTGGTTGAGGTCTTACCATGAACTATTTAGTAACTTCCATTTCTATTAGTTACTACATTTTTGGTTTTGTTTTTATTTCCTATTTATTTAACTTTTTATTTTCTATTTTCTATTATTTCCATTTTCTAAATTATAGTTTTCTTCATATTTTCAATTTAAGATGACTTATTATTATAGTAAAAACATATTTTAATAAATTTAGTTATTAAAAATTATATATATTAATAAAAAATAAAACACATAAATACATATAAAAAATAAACATATATTAAAGTGTATATATGTTAATATAAAATATATTAGTTAATCATATTTCTTAATTTTTTGGTCATGGCATTCAACAATACAATATTTTATTAGTTAGTTGTTTTATTTTTGTGATAAAATCTTTGTATTTATTATATTTTAATTTAATTAAGCTATACTTAAACTAAGTGGTTGGTACTAGTTGCTATGTAGCCCTTGTTTCTCATGGATTTTCTATTCTTATGTGCTTTGCCATCGGATTTCCTCTTGTAAAAAAATTTCATGATGATTTTTTATTAAAAATTCTCAGCTCTAGTTTCATTCCTTTAAAGACACAAAAAATGTCTATATCTTCTTCCTTAAATTTAGACTTTGCGATCATATTAATAAAAACTTATGTGATAAGGTGTTAATGGTCCTACTATATTAATAAGAAAAAAATTCTAATAAATCATTATTATTATTTTGTGAAAGATTTAACTATTTTAAAATCTTAAATTAAAAATCTTAAAATATAAACTATATTATTTTTAATCTATGAAAATAATTTTCAAATTTATTATTTGAAAATAATGATTTTTTCTTTTTTGTAAGCTAGAGAAGGACCTTTCATTATCTATTTACTCGGGTTGAAACAAATACATACATTTGGTGACCTCAACCTGCCCCAAAGGAAAACCAGGTCTGTTGGCCATCTTAAGTTTTTGTAAGCCATCCAGTAACAAAAAAGAATAAGTCTGCCTGTCCAAGCCAAATGCACTATATTGCCAAAAAAAACTAATCTTGTTTCCTATCGACATAAAGACCTATGAACAGAAAAAGGAGAGCTTGCTCTCAGTGATCTAACAAGGAACACCTTAAACAAAGTTGGGAGGATTAGTCTACCATATTTCCAAGCAGATTGTCTTCTTCTTTTGGCACAGGAACTATCTTCTGCAGATGTTGTTGAATCTTCTCTAACTTGCTATCCTACATGAGCAGAGTTATCTGTAGGTTCTTTATTTGTTTCTTCAAATTTGGGATACCCTGGGCCATCTCTGCCATCTCCATAGCCACCTGCTCCATTACTTTAGCCAGTAGTCTCTTCAGCACCCAATAAACATGTAGGGCTTGCTTATACAAAGACAAGCGGCTCCTAGTATTTCCTGGGTTTGGAATCAGGATACCTCAATCCTCCATTTCAAGGTCTGAATCCTCCTGTATGGTCAATTCTTCTAATTCTTGGATTATCCTTCTGATGTCGGTATTGGTTTCTTCATTGTACGCTCTTTCCGCCTCATGCACCTTATGTTTCATCATTTTCCTGCCACATTTCTTGCCGACTGGTGATGGGGTACTCTGATCCTGGCTGCCTGCTTGACGACCTCTCTTTCGACCCCTGCGCTCCCTTCCCCAGCCCAGACTGACTGTTTTATTCTCAACCATTGCCTTGCTTCCCTGACTAGCTTCGAAGGATGAAGTTCCTGAGAATCTCTCACCTCCATACCCCTTAGTTTTCTTTCCCATGTTCTTTTCCTCTTCTTTTTTCTTTTCCTCTGGATGCCTGATCTTCCCCACTCCGCCTTTCCTCGTCTGAACGTGGTAACTCTGTTCAGGAGTTTTCTCTTCCTCCCATCCTGTCTTCTTTTCCATCTCCGACTGCCTCTGAACATTAACCTCCTGGGGATCATGCATACTCTTATCCTGCCCTGTCCAACGCCCTTCCATGCTCCATTCTGTCCCTGCCTTTCTCATACTTCCCCTCTCTGTTTTCTGCCTAAAATTACAGTGTATGGGTGGCCGGTCTCTCTCCTTTCGCCTTTCTTCTACGACTATTAAACCACCTCCCGTTTCCTTGCTCTTGTCAGTGTTATCACAGAGATCAATGGACAGTTTCTCGCCTAACTGCCTCTTCTCATGCCAAGTTTCATGACCTATTTGCCAGCCTCTACCTTTTTGCGCCTCCTCTCTTTGCCGCTTGCAATCTCCATGCTCGCTACCTCCTCCTCTTCTTGGTCTTGTGCCAGCTATCCTGCGTCCCATCAATTGATCACCGCCATTCTCCCCATCTTCTCCCTTCATTGCTCTGTCTTCACTACTTCTCGGTATCATTCTTAGCCTGCCTTCCACCCTATCGTCCTGTGTTATTATGTTATTGCAGGGTGGCATGCCATGCCACCCTCCTGCCTTCATAATGATTTCACACGCCGCTATCTCTTTCACCCCAATCAGGGACCATCGACAATCTTTATCATAGAACCGCAAAAAAACAATGAAATTTAAAAAAGAAAGAAAAATTTTAATTTTTAATTTATTTCAAATATTTAATAAATAATTTTTAAATCCATAATTATAAAATTATATCAATTTAATTTAACGAATCTCTCTCCATCACTATATATAAATAGTTATTTAATTTTAGTTTGAAATTAAATTTTTATAAAACAATTAATTTTTTTCTCCATAATAAAAATTTAAGTTTAAAGGCGAGAATTTATTATAAAAAATTTAAGAATAAAGAAAAGAGTTCTGTTTTACGGAAGGACTGGGACATCTACGAGTTGCACATCAAAAAGAGAATAAAGGGAAAGACACAAAGACAGCCAGAAGAATATAAGCTTTGGGATTGTCCTAATTTGTAAGTAAATCGCTTTTCAAAACTGTTTTCATTTTTTAAATATTTAAAATTCAATTTTTTTAAAAATAATATAATTATAGTAGTTAATAATTTAGTTATTGATATAAATTTGGCGATGCTTCTGCCTTTCAGAATTATTAATTCTTTCCAAAAAAACAAAACCCCAAGAAAAAAACAAAACAAAACCCTTTCCCTTTCATTTGGGGATTCTTACAAGCTCCTCCCCGTCCGTTATAAAAATAATTCGAAGGTAAATTTATTTTGAAGTAGCAGAACAGTAGGTATGTGAAAGTGACGGTAGTGGCATTATAAAAGTCACACAACATTTCTATTTCTATCGTGTAAATATCTTGATACCGATTAAACGTATTTCCTCAAATATTCAAGCCTTACCCAATGGTCATTTAGGTTATTAATTCCTTGAAAGTGAATTTATAAATCATTAAAGATGGACACTTTTATTAATCCAAATTATTTGTCATTTTTATTATTTTATTTGTCATTTTTATTATTTCATTTGCATTTCTTTGCAACATCAATGGGGGATATTTCATTTTCCAAGGAAATCCGATACAATCCTTTACTTCATAGTACATCTTTCATATGAGATTTCCATTAGAACTAGTTTATTCTAATAAGAAAAAGTTCACTGAGACAATATTAAAATATGTAAGTGAGATGGATATAGAAGCATAAATTGATGTTATAGGTGGAAATATTTTGAAAATATAGAAAAATTTAAAAAATGGCATTGAAAATGGATCGTTAGATGTCAAATATATGCCTTTTTCAATAATGACATAAAAGGTAATCAAGGTGTTATATGTAAGTGGAGGTTGGGTAACATGATGATAGAGGTACAATAAGGTTGTTAAGTATAAAAATTAAGAAAAAAGTCCATTCATTTTCTAAATTTATTTATAAGGTCACTTTTACAAATAAGTTAAACTAGAGGAAAATGATTTTTAGAATAAAATTATTTTATAAAATAAAGTTAAATGCAAAAAAATTACTTTAAAAACAATAAAGTTTTTTTTACAATGACCCAACTTTATAATTTAACTAAATTGCACTTAATAACAAGTTTCAATATGTACTTAACTTTAAGAGTTTGTGTAGGCAAGAAATTTCAATTTTCTAATATAATTATAATTTGAGTCAATTACACTTAATAATAAAGTTTCCATATGTAATGGGTCAACTTTATAATTTAACTAAATTGCATTTAATAACAAGTTTCCATATGTACTTAACATTAAAGTTTGTGTGGGCAAGAAATTTCAATGTTATAATTAAAGTTTGTGTGGGCAAGAAATTTCAATGTTCTAGTATAATTATAATTTGAGTCAATTGCACTTAATAATAAAGTTTCCATACGTAATTAACAATAAAGTTTGTGTGGGCAGAAAATTCAACTTTCTAGTATAGGGAACTTTATTCTGTTTGCTCACTCCTTTATCTAAATTAAGTCAAATGCACTTAATAAAAAAGTTGTGATATCTACTTTTAACAATAAAGGTGACTCTCTTGCACATGATGATCATTTCAACCATCGCTGCCGCCCCGTTAAAACTGGACCTCCCCTGAAGGCAGTCTCCGTCAACAGTGCTTTCTTAGCGGAGCGTATCGATAGCCTTCAGAAGTTAGCTCTTGTCGGGAAGTGGCACTTCCCGCACATGAAGGAACCGGATATGCGGAATTGGTTAACGGAGAAATGGTCCCCTATTATAGGTTACACCCCTATCATTTCTCGTCTGATGAAAGATTGGTACTCCTTCCACTTTCTCAAAGTGTCGGAGCTAGAGAACATTCTCAATAAACCTTGGGTTGCTGGCAGAAGCTTCCTTTCCCTGTCCAAATGGTACATTGGGTTTGACCCATTAAAGAATATGCTATCCAACTGTATGATTTGGGCCAAGCTGCCTAACTTGCCATTGGAATTCTGGTCATCTGAGACTCTTACTGACTTGGGGAACTCGATCAGAAAATTTGTATACGTCGATCCATGGTGTAAAGGGGAAAGGGATAAGAGGGTGGCTTGGCTACTCATCGAGAAGCCTTTCAAAGGTGAGTATCATGAATTCATTGATATTATCTTGGAGGGCAGGCAGGTAAGGCAGAGAATTGATTTCTGGGGCATCCCCTTCCGATGCTCTCGATGCCATCGGACCGGTCACCTTATAAAGGACTGCAAATTTCGCTATGGCAGAAGGATTAAATCCTCTCTTTCTAGACATCGGCCGCGGGAGTACTCGCCATTCTCCGGGGGTCTTGGTATCCTTCCATCATCTCCCGATCTCCATGCTGCTGGTACATCTAAGGGCGATGTTCCTCCGCTTGTTTCTCCCCATCGGCCCTTCGTTTCTTCTCTTGTATTTCCTTCTCTTGAGCCTTTTATGGACTTCCCTGTCCCTCCTCCTCCCGACATGAATAAGAGGGACTTTACTGTTGGTTCGCATACCATTTTGATCAATTCTTCTTCATCTTCCCCGACCCGTCCATCACCATATACCCCGCATGTATCGAAGAAGGGTAAAGAACCGGTGGGGGTGCTCCTACCCCATGTAATTCCCCTTCTGAATCGCCTACCAACAATCCGGAGAGTGACATCAACTTGTTCATACAGAGGAACCCCCTTGAGTTCGAACCTCTTACCATTCATAAGCCTCCTCGGACTCATCCTCCCTCTATTAGTCCAAACTCGGCAAAAAACATCACTGTTAGAAAGTGAAGAAGGGAGACAGCCGTCATTTCAGGGGAAGGATGATTGCCACCGATCTGGGCATAACTAATCTTTCCTTGGTGGAGGTACCAATCATGGAATCGGATGTCCCACAGCCTCTTAGAGCACGAATGGTTGGTGAACCTTCACGATGACCTTTCTCATCTCGCTGAATGTTCGGGGTTTGGGCGTCCCCCATAAATATCTGGCGCTCAAATTTTTTTTTGTCTCTGGCTCGTCCTAAAATCGTTTTTATCCAAGAAACTATGCACTCTAGCAGGGTGTCCATTGCATATTTCAGAAAAATGTATCCCTCTTGGTTTATGGTGGCTATTGGGGCAAATGGGTTGTTGGGTGGCCTCGCTGTCCTGTGGGACCCCACGTGGATTAAGGAACAGGGCTCCTTTCTGGGAAAGGTTGTTCGCGTCTGAAATTTTAGAAATGGAATCATTGTTGTTAGCCGGGGATATGAATTTTACCCTCAGCCCAGATGAATGCTGGGGTACAGGCAGGAAGAAGGATCCTCTTTCGGATAGGATCAGAATGGAGCTTTTAAACAAGAATCTTGTAGATATTTTTCCTGAAAATATGGGACCGACTTGGGAAAATGGCAGAATGGGCTCGGCATTTATTGCCAAGAGGATCGATCGCTTTCTCATAAAAGTAAATGTCATAGAAAAATGGGGCATGCCATTCTCCTCCATTGCAAATGAATTCTTGTCCAACCACAAGCCCATCCTTCTAGAATGGAGGACTCTACAAATCAGAAAGGATTTCTATTTTAAATTCAACAGGATCTTCCTGGAAGATAATTCCTTCAATGATGTAATTTCTAAGAGATGGAGGGAGCTGGCAGGTTCTGAAGACGTTGTCTTCCTAACCTTCCGTGAAAAGATTCAATGCCTAAAAAAGACAGCAAAGGAGTGGCAACAACTGAAGATAAAACAGGATAAACATGAGCTCTCTCGCATTCAAAAGGAACTGAATGCCATATCATCGTCATTCCCTCACTTGATGCCTTTTAACAAAAGGAAAGCCATAAGGGATCTGGAAAAAAGGAAGCATTATCTCCTTAGTATAGAAGAAGCTACATGGAGGCTTAAAAGCAGAGCTTTGTGGCTCAAGGAAGGAGACCGTAACACCAAGTATTTTCAAAATTTTGCCAATGCTAGGAAAAGGAGGATTGCTATATGGAAGATTGATGATGGAAAGGGCGGGTTTTATTACTCACAAGTGGACATTTCAAAAGAAGCCAGCAGGGTCTTTCAAGAACAATACAAAAGGATCCAATCTAATGCGAATGATATGATATGGGCTGCCGAACATTCGCCTGTTATGTTCAATGATTCTTCTTATGAAAACTTTATCAAACCTGTATCTGAGGAGGAGCTCCTAGCCGCCATGAAGGCATCAAAAAAGGACAAGAGCCCGGGCCCTGATGGCTGGCCCATCGAATTCTTCTTACATTTCTATGAGCTGTTCAAAATCGACCTGCTGCATATGGTGGAGGCTTCACGGTTGTCCGAATCCGTCCACTCAGCTCTATCATCTACCCTTATTGCTCTCATTCCCAAGAAGAATGACTCTACATCATTTCTGGATTATAGACCGATTGCTCTCTGTAACTCTTTGTTCAAAATTATTACTAAAATCATTGCGGAGAGGTTAAAACCGGTTTTTAACCACTTCATTACCAGGGATCTACATGCCTTTTTAAAGGAAAGGAACATATGGGATGCTGTGGCGCTAACTCAAGAATGCCTCTTCTCCCTCCAGTCTAAAAATATAAAGGCAGCTATTCTCAAAATTGATTTGAAAAAAGCATACGATTGTGTTGACTGGGGTCTCCTTAGGATCCTGCTTGCAAAAATCGGGTTGCGTAGGAATGGAATTGAATGGATCATGGCTTGTGTTGAAAACATAAATTTTTCGGTCATCATCAATGGCTCTCCCTCTCCTTTCTTCAAATCCGAGCGCGGACTCCGTCAGGGATGTCCCCTCTCTCCGCTGTTATTCATTTTGGTCATGAATACACTTAGCATTCAACTTAACAGAGTTGTATCAGGGTTTAGCTTCACACCAATCAAGATTGCCAAAGATTTTTTCTTATCCCACAATCTATTCGTGGATGACATCCTCGTTTTCGCTATGCTTCATAAAGCATCCTAGCAATGCCTCTTTATCATTTTCGACAGGTTTCAATCTGCATCAAGTATTTGTATTAACAAGGATAAATAAAAAATCTATCATAATGATTCAGACGTGGATACGGCCTCCTGGATTGCCTCTCTCTTTGGTATAGAAGTTGTGACTATCAATAATGGCATGAAATATCTCGGCTTCAATCTTAAACCGAAGGGATATAAGATGGGGGATTGGTCATGGCTCCTCGACCGCTTTTATAACAGAATTTCCTGATGGGAGACTAGGCTTATTTCTTTAGCAGGAAGATTGATATTAATTCAGGCAGTGTTGTCTCAGCTGGCCATTTATTGGGCGCACTTATTTTTTCTTCCTGCGTCTGTCATCAAAAAAATGAAATCTTATGCAACAAATTTTTTATGGGGGGGGGGAAACTTTCCAATCTAAATATCATCTGGTTAAGATGGACTCCATTGCAAAGCCAAAACAGTTGGGAGGTTGGGGCCTTCTGGACATGAGGAGGATGGGTAATGCGCTTCTGTGTAAATCTTTCCTCCGGGGTATTTATGGAACTGGTCCATGGAGCAGATTTATTAAAAGGAAATATCTACAAGGAAAAAGCATCGATTTTTGGTATAGAAGGAACGCTTTGGGGATCAAGCGAGGATCCGCCATTTGGCTAAGTTTTTGCAAAAACAAATCCTTTATTTTGAGGAATTTTTGCTGGAAGCTGTTTTCCGGAGCAAATGTTTTCATTGGTCATGATCTCATCCAAGACGGCCTCAACCACCATCCTCAGTCTGATCTGGTTGCTTACTTTCACTCCAGAGGCATCTTCACATGGGAAAAACTTATTATCTCCTGGGATAATTCCTCGCCTGTTTGGATCGATGCAGCGGATCTCTCCTTGCCTGCACATATTCGCCCCTTGTGGGATTCTGTTCGTCAATCTCTACTAGGCTTGCCGATCAAAAGGTCGGAGTGTAAACATATCTTGGCTTGGAAATTGCCACGTGCTCCACTTCCAGTTCGTGTCAAGGACATTTACGTTGCTCTTTCACAACTGTCAGCTTCCACTGTACATCCGATTTTTCCTCCTTCATTTTGGAAAGCTGCCTGCCCTATTAAGATGATTCTTTTTTCATGGCTCATATTCTGGAATAGGAACCTTACGTGGGAGGTCTTACAGAAGAAAGGCTGGCAAGGAAGGCATCTTTTGGTGGAGTGCCCAATCAGCTTCTCAGCGTTCTATGTTTCTATTGGTCTGCTGGTACATTTGGAAATGGAGAAACGATTCCATTTTTAACAACATCCGACGGCCTGTTTCTACCATTTTGCAAAGCGTCAAGGATCTCATGGATCTCCTGGGGATATAGGCTCTTCCCATCTATTGTGATGTGCAAGATCTGTTTTTAAATACTTTTATGAACAATACTGTCTTCCGATATGTATTTTATCTCTTTCTGCTTATTTGACTTTCACTCTTTATACCTATCTGCGTATAGGCTCATTATTCTCACCTTCTTTATGCGTCCTTGAAATGACTATGCTATTTGTATACATGCTCTAAGGCTAGAGCTTTTTGCTTTTCCTGCTCATGGTTTACCATATAAACCGATTATATGTAAATGATTTTTACATCAATATCAAATTTGATTTTTCTTCTGAAAAAACAATAAAGTTTGTGTGGGAAGGCAATTTCAATTACAGAAACTTTATTTGATTTGTGCATTCTTTTTTCTAACTGGGATATAAGGTCACTTTTATAAATAAGTTAATTTTTTTTACACTTGGAAAACCTAGCATAACTCAGTTGTCAAACCAACAGTGAGTACAACCATCTATGGTTTCTATCCGCGAATGCACGATGAATCATCACTATTATTCAAGGAAAACCATGTCGCCTGAAATAACTCGATGGTGGTCCATAAGGGGGTAGGTTTTCACTCTTGCTAGATGCCTCTAGGTCTTTGGTAGTTAGCCCATTTCCTTAGATCCAAGGAAGACGAGATCTTAGCCAAACAAAAGCAATTTTAGAGCTTATGAAGTGACCCGCTTTTATAAAATAAATGAAAAATCATTTTTACAATAACTTATTTTATAAATTAAGGATGAAGGTAAAAAGTAAATTAAAAATAAAAACAATGAAGTTTTTACAATGACTCACCTTCATAATTTAATTCAAATGCACTTAATAGTAAACTTTCCATATGTACTTAACAATAAAGTTTGTGTGGGCATGGAATTTCAATGTTCTAATATAGGTTACAAGGAATTTCATTTTATTTGCTTGCTTCTTCAACATTGTAGAAGTCTTAGTCATGGATTATAGGGAACAATGAACCACTCACAATTCCCTCCATCAACCTGCCAAATGCAATAAAGAAATTGTGTGGATACATGGACACTTTAGCATTTAGATTGACAACATTGGAGGGAAACTCAGGTAACGAGATTGATGTTTTTGTGAGTATAATTCTCCATTTGAAGTGTCGAGATGATTGTCTACAGAATTTGGTTCACAATTTGGAGAATTCAAAGCAGTATTCTTCCCAACTAGAGGCAAGCTCGTTACTAAAAATTGTATGAATATTTCTTCTCCATTAGCAACAATGGATCAATCTTTAGCAATCATGAGTTATTAGTGGCATTAGAATTATTCTACATTTCCATCACCTCCCTCGTGATGTGACTCTTCATATTGACCTTCTCCTCTACCATATCCAACTATCCAATATGAATATTCCCACCAAAAACAAAAAAAATCAACCAAAATCACAAAAAAAATATTAGCTAGAGCTATTTGTTCCCTAGAGATCTTATGGATCAATACCCTCACATTTTTCTCTTTTGTGATTGGATGATGGTGTAACTTGTCACTTTCTCCGATCATGATTTATCTTTCTTGAGATGCAAGCATGCATTTGATTTTTGTGATTGTAGATCTGATTTGTTTCTTCACGACAACTTGATTATTCCTCACTCTTTCTAAAATTGGTTGGAAATTTCATAATGAATAACCATGTAGTTTTTAACACCATACATCCAATCTTTCCAAACGATTTCTTGCATTTCTTACCACTTCAAGGAGTGTCTTTTTCTAGCTGGTATGCATGTCCCTATTTAGACGATGATCAAAATTCCTTGCATAGTAGAGAGTAGGTCGACTATCCTTTCATCCACATTTTTAGTTTTTTCTAGCTTGCACACACCCCCAATATTATATGCTAGCAATGTTACCCTTGGCTAATATGAAAATATCATCCACCTCTCACTTGTTTGATTGGATTACTCTCCCAGACACTAAGAAATTGTTCATTAGTTTCTCATCTTCATGATACAATTTGTTTCACCACAACTCAACCAACAACAATAATTTCCTTCACATGCAACATTTGTTTACTCCACACAAAAATATCTCTTATGTTCTCAAGCATACAGTAAATTCTCTAATGTTCTTAGGGATTAAGGATTATCATAAGACAATCACAACTAATGTAACTCTAATACTAGATGTTAAGGGTTATAATTTAATAGAAAATATATTCAAACACATATTAAGGGATATTAGGAATTTACACTTAAAAAACCGCTTCCTTTTAATAGATCTATTCGATTTATTTTCATGTGTTTTTAGTGTACATTAAATCTCTTTATATAACTTTAAATGATTGTGACAAATATAATGTAATAAGATATTCAGTACAATCATCTCTATAATTATCTTCAATAATATCTTCATTAACCACTCAAATTGAACTGTTATTTTATTCTTTTGTACTCATCCTATAGACTTTTATATGACAATGTATTTATTAAAAGCATATTAATCATTACATAGTGAACCTAAAATTTTTGGAGATATTAATTGATTGGGCAACATTTTGCAATTCTATGAAATAATAATTCCATTGATATCAAAGTGTTACCTTGCTATTAAGGGTAAATTCAAAATATTAATAATTAAGAAAGGACTTATAACATCAACTATGCATGTTTTAAGGGTGGCCATAACATGTTTTAACCATAGCAAAGATGACAAAAAGTTGCGGATGAGACAACTTCTAAGGTCTTTTTTACGAGCATTGATATTAATTATTTGAAAATGAGAAGATTGTTTTGTATTACAATTTGTAAGGACTCTCTTGCAAGCTTTGACATTAGTTGTTTGATAATGATATCATTGTATGGATGATAATTTGTAAAGGTGGTTTTTTTTTCAAGTTTTGATATTAATTGTTTAAAAATGATATGATTATTTGATGGTTACTTTTAAGGCATCTCTTCTAAATTTAAATATTATTTGTTTGGTAAACAGAGGATATTCAACAAAAGATTGGTACAAAAAAATTAAAGTATAGTAAATTGAAATTGTAAAATATTATAAATGTTTTTCTTTTTTTTACAGAAACAGTTATGGAGTGATTATGTTCATCTTGGCCTGAATGCCAAAAATCTATTTACAATGAGGATGTCTAAATCCCAGTGCATCTCACTGCTAAGTGTGAGAATGCTGCTGGAACTTGAGACCTTCTTTCTTGCTTGTGGTTCTATAGATTCTATTTCCAAGATTTTCCCCACTTGGAAATACAAACAAATTTATTTAAGAACAAGCAGTAAAACATGACGATAGACAGCTTATGGGATGGGTTCCCATGATTCTTCTACGTCTTTCATCTTGACCCCGGCAGAGAGGAGGGTAGCTTTGTTGGCATTTTCCAGGCCCTTAATTCTGGTTATCAGCCTAGCTAACTTGAGATCCAAAGCTGGGGAATTGGAGACCATTGTGTTTATAATGACCTGGGAGTCACCTATAACAGTTGATTCCTTGATGTTTAGCTCCTTAAGTATCTTGAGGCCTTGCAAGAGTGCCAAAGCCTCAGCTTGAATGTTGGTTGAGTGTCCAAGCCCCCAAGCATAGGAGTGTATTTTTTCCCCAATTGAATTTACAACAACACCTCCTGCACCAACTCTGCCCGGATTGCCCTTAGCTACCCCATCGAAAAAGAGAGAATGCCTTGAGTGCGATTTGAGCCAATCTTGAAGGTCTGCTTCTGATTTCCTTATTTGCCAATCTTTTAGAGGAGGGACAAATCTTACTGCTGGTTGAAATTGTAATTCAAGGAAAGAACCCCAAGCGATATCCTGTTGGTTGAGGCTAGAATCATATTTTATATTAGTCAGGCATTCCTTTAAATGGCATTTGATCTTGACTTCTATGGCCTTGTGATGCTGTCTAGAATTTCTAAAAACTCTTCTGTTGCGTTCTTGCCAAATCTGCCAGCAAATAACTTTTGGGAGGATAGCCCAAGCTATTTTGATTATCAGGTTTTTAGGAGGGGGGCCAGGATATTTGTTTGCCCAGGTAGAGAAGAGATCAACGGTGGAACATGGGAGCAGAAAATTGGGATCCAAGGTGTGAATAAGGGAGAACCAAATCTGCTTGGAGAAGGTGCATTCCAGAGTTAAATGGGCTGTTGTCTCAGCATTTTCATTGCATAGCAAACAAACGGAGGGATCATAGAAACCTTTTTTTTGCAGTCAAGTTTAATCACCGTACCTTACTCTTTTCAAAGAAGACTTGAATGAATTGCCTCTTGTACTAGAGTGAAGTTGTCCACGATCTGCCTTCCTTGGATGAAGCCTCCTTGGTTCTCCGGTATTATTTTGGGAAGAATGTGCTTCAGTCTATTTGCTATTACATTGGTGATTAATTTGTACCCAATATTGCATAAGCAAATCGGGCGGAATCTGTTGAAGTTGCTGGTGTCTTTTTCCTTGGGTATGAGGGCTAAGAAGGCAAAGTATGTGCTGCCGCCTATTTTCTTAGTGTTTTGTGACTTTTGAACCATTTTGAGCAGGTCCTTTTCAACAATCAGCCAGTAGACTTGGAGAAACCTGGCAGAGAAGCCATCCGGCCCAATGGCCTTATCCAGATCCATATCATAAAGAGCTTTTTTAATTTCGTCTTTAGTGACTTTGGCCTCCAATATTTCATTCATACGAGGAGAATTTGTAAAAGGGATAGAGTCTAACAGATCTGGGGATTGTTGCTGATCCTTTTCTTCATTGTACAAGTTTAGATAATGAGCATAGGCTGCTTTCTTAATGTCTGCAAACTCCTTGTAAGTGTCGATGTCCTCCTTAATCTTAGAGATAGTGTTGAATCATTTTCTGGCTTAGGTTTGTTTATGGAAAAAAGCAGTGTTCCTATCCCCTACTTTGAGCCAGAGATTTCGAGATTTTAATCTTCAGTATTCCTCTTCAGCTAAACAGGCCCTATGATAGCACTATTGCAGATGGGCCTCTTGATTCAGTCGATCCTCTGTGACTATAGCATTCTCCATATGTGTTTGATGAGTGGCGAGAGAGGCTTTAATAGTTTTTCTTTCTATATCAGGTTTGGACAGGGTTTTAGCCCATCTTTTTAGTGCTCCTTTTACCCTTCTGAGCTTTTCTTCCTAGATGTAGAAAAGAGATCCTTTGACAGATTGGCTCCAACATTCCTTGACTATTTGCATGAAGTCTGGCTCCTTAACCCAGAGGGGACTGAATCTAAATGGAATAGGACCCAGATCAAGATGGACTAGAAGATCTAGCTTTATGGGTTTATGATCCGAGATACTGCTAGTAAGGATGTGCATTCTAGGCTCTAAACCAAGCAACAAATAGGAGATTTGAATGAAAAATCTGTCTAATCTGGCAGCAATATGGCCAGGGCCTATTCTTTTATTAGTCCAAGAGTACTTACCGGAAGAAGACTTGATATCTAGCAAGTCCCAGTCTTGCATAAGATCCTCCGCCCATTCCCTTGCCGGATCTCCGACTGCACTACCTCCCCTTTTTTCAGACGAGTGGAGGGTGAGATTAAGGTCTCCAACAATAATGATGTTTTCCAGATTCATTAAGTTTGCTTGATGTCTTATCGAGTCCTAACAAACCTTTTTTTCCCCTGCATTGACTGGAGAGTAAACATTGAAGATGCTGATTGTTTCTTTAGTATCTAAATTCTGCATTTTCAGCAGCAACCAGTGAGTGGTGCTAACCTCACTATTGACTGCAAATTTATTGGTGTTCCATAGAGTGCCAATCCCTCCCGAGGCGCCCCTGGCAGAGACTGCTCTTGCTTCACTTTTAAACCAAAGTTTCTTGCTTGCTTGAAGGAAGGCTATGTCTTCCAGCTTAGTCTCCTGGACGAGAAGTATGTCTGGGGTTTCTATTCTGATTAGGCTTCTCATGGCTTCTTCCTTGACTTTACTCCCCATACCTCTGCAATTCCAGGAGATGACCTTCATTATTTATGTTTCTGGTGGGCTCCCTTGGAGCCTTGGGGCTAGCTTTTCAGCATCCTGGGCTTTGAGGCTAGCAGTTTTTCCAGAGTTGGTTGGCTGCCTTGTAGTTTTTCCTTGTACGTCTCCTGCTCTCTTTTTTCCTTGTCCGTTTTACGGCCTCTCGTAGATCTTCTTACCGAGGTTTAGGACTCTCTTATTTCTCCTTCCTCCTCTGACTCATCCATGTCCTGCTCTTCTTCATTATCTTCTAAGTTCTTGCCTTTGGGGTTTTCAACACTTGTACCTTTAAGGGAGGTTGGAGATGTACCTTTGCTTGGAGAGCCTGCTTTTTTATTTTCGATCTCCTGAGTAGCTTCTGTCTCCTTTTGGATCTCTACTTCCTGGGTTTCCTCTAGTTGCGAACTGAGAGGGTCGAACTTATTTCCTGAAGATGGGATAGTCGGGATCTGTTGAGCAGAAGATTGTTGAGGTCCTTTGCCACTAGGGCCTCCTGACTTCTGTGACTTGGAAGGTTTGGAGCGCTTGACTTGATTCCATCCATCCTCCTTCCCCTACACAGCCTCATTGTTGGATGGGCAACCTCTGGCGAAATGGCCATAAACATGACATTTCCGGCATTTGAAGGACAACTGCTCATAATCCAGTTTTTGCAGATGCGTCCAGCTTCCTACATTTATTTTCATGGCCTCAGGAAGACCTACCTCCAGATCTACTTCTACACAGATCCTGGCACAATCATATTGTTCCTTATTGTTTGCTTGATCTATAAATTTCCCCAGGGCATTTCCAATGTGCATTAGTGAGTCCCAATTCCAACAATGGACTGGGAGATTCGGGAGTTTAACCCACACCGGAACTGCTTTGGGCACATCTACTGCCGGATCGAAATCTGGGGTCCATTTATTCAAATACAAACCCTGAGGGACCATGAAGTAGGGATCATATTCGAAGAGGAAGTATCCTCTCCCCATAAAGTAAGAAGTAACACTTTCTTTGATCAGCGGCGCCCAATTTCTGTTGACCCAGCTCTCAGTGGTTTTTGGAGACGACCATAGCCCAGTAAACTGTCTGATGAGAGCCCGATCGGCCAAAGACAAAGCAACTTGAATTGGGGTTTTAGGAGGGAGAGAGATCACAGGAATATCGTCCAGCTTTTTGACAAATTTCAAGACCTCAGAGATCTTCTTCTTTGGAAGCCCTGCCAGAAGCCAATTGAAGGCTTCAGAAGGCGAGAGAGGCGGAGGGGGAGGAGGGGCGCCTGGGGAGTGCCCAGTGTCTCCATGGCCACAAGCCCCACGGGATGGGCCTATCAAAAATCAGCGCAATCCTCCATTAAACAACACGCCCGCAGTGGTGAAAGGGAACCCCAAGCAGATCCGCCCGCAGGAAACAGGGCGACCGAGAGCAATCACACTCGCTGCTGATTAATCGTGCAGGGTGCGACCACAGGGATGCAGCGGGAACGAAGATTGTATATAAAATATTATAAATGTTATTAAATTTAGAATTTGTTATTATATTAATAAAACTTTATATCATAAAAAGTTAATATTCATATTATATTAAGAAAAAGAAATTC
>APFE030505617.1:69192-134660 GCA_000404065.3 Pinus taeda
AAAATAATTAATAAAGAGGTTAATTACTATTAAATATTTGACTTAAAATTATTTTTTTTAATTAATTTAAAGAAATACCTGAAATTTCATTTGTCGATTCTTCCAAGTCGGTCATAAAAGCAATTCAAAGGTATTTAGTTTAGAATTTGCAGAACAGAGGTATGAACGTGACATCATATAATTGAAAACGACTGATACAGAATTGATAGGCCGCTCTCACATCACATTTGCTTTAGAGATACCAACTACCCAGTTCCGCTTATACAATATACAACTACCTTTCTTGGAAATGAAAACATAGCTCTTGGCTTAGAAATGGCATACAGTACATGAAAGATGGCTGAGCTAGCGGATTTATGATCTTTTTTCTCTGGGCAGAGCGAAAATAAAGGTCTTGGCTTGGAAATGGCACATGCCCAAGACAGGGAAGATGATTGAGCTTTATGATCTTTTTCCTCTGAGCAGAGATGAACATCGCGTCCAATATTCTGATGGGGAAGTACGAAGTAGGGCGCTTGCTGGGGCAAGGCTCCTTCGCCAAGGTCTACCTCGCAAGAAACCTGGAGACTGGCGAGAGCGTCGCCATTAAAGCCACGGACATAGAAAAGATTCTCAAGGGTGGCATGATCGAGCAAATTAAACGAGAAATCTCGATTATGAGATTGGTCCAGCATCCCCACATAGTTCGGCTCTACGAAGTCATGGCGAGCACGACCAAGATTTACTTCGTCATGGAGTACGTTAGAGGCGGCGAACTCTTCAATCGGGTTGCGAGAAAGGGCAGATTGAAGGAGCAGGAAGCGAGGAAGTATTTTCAACAGTTGATAAGCGCGGTGGATTTCTGCCACAGTCGAGGCGTGTACCACCGAGACCTGAAGCCGGAGAATTTGTTATTAGACGAAAATGGGGACCTGAAGGTCGCGGACTTCGGCCTCAGCGCTCTGCCGGCGCAATTCAGGCAGGACGGCCTTCTCCACACGGCATGCGGCACGCCCGCCTACATCGCACCGGAGATCATTTCCAAGAAAGGCTACAACGGTGACAAGTCCGACATCTGGTCTTGCGGTGTCATACTGTTCGTTCTCATGGCGGGCTACATGCCGTTTCAAGGCGCGAATCTGATGGCCATATATAAGAAGATTAACAAGGGGGATTTCAAGTGCCCGCCCTGGTTTTCTTCCGATGCCCGGCGGCTCATCTTTCTGTTACTCGACCCAAATCCCCGGACAAGGATCGCCGTTCCGCAGCTGATCGGAGTCCCCTGGTTCTGCCGGGGCTTCAAGCGCCCGCAAGCCAAGATCGACGTCGATGTCGGGGTTCTGGACGATGTCGAGTCGGCGTTCTTCACCGCGAAGCCGGCGTGTCTGAACGCCTTCCACATAATATCCCTCTCGCCCGGCTTCAGTCTCTCCGGACTGTTCAAGGACAAGCTGGTAAAGCAGGAGTCGTCAAGATTCATGTCGATTCAGTCGGCGGCGAGCATAATCTCGAAGCTGGAGGAGATAGCCAGAGTGCTGAAATTCAGCGTCAAGAAGTCCAAGAACTGCAAGTTGGAGTTGCAGGACTCGAAGAAGGGGCGGAAGGGGCATTTGTGTATTGATGCCGAGATTTTCGAAGTCACGCCATCGCTCTTCATGGTGGAGCTTGGGAAGATCAGGGGGGATTCGCTCGAGTACAGTGATTTCTGCAGCCAAGCCCTAAGGCCAGGTCTCAAGGATATTGTGTGGGCATGGGACGGCGACAGCCAACCTAAGGAATCGTAGGTATTTACTCTATTATTCAGCAAATAGTTGTTTCCTTTTAATTCATACGAAAAAGGACTGGCGGGGCCTCGTGTATAAAAGTTTCCATACATATTTTAATGGAAATAGGGTTGATTTCTTATTTCTACCATCTGGTTCATTAATGTCAGAATAGTAAGGAGCTTGACAAATATTTATTGTGTTATTGTTTCATTAATATTCAAGATTGTATATGCTAATTTTTAAATAATGTTTCATGAATATCAAAGTAGTAAAGAAAGTAACAAATATTTACTGTATTATTGATTCATTATTTATTATATTATTACTTCATGCGGCCAATGAAAATGGTGGCGGACAAACCCCACTCTACAGCACAACCCGCACGAACCCAGCCAAAGAATTTATTTGGTGCAACAAAGGGAAAGCGTCAGGATAGATAGAGAGAGCTTCAGCGTTAGCGTTGGCGCTTGGTTATTTAGCGTAGAAATAAGACCAAGGTCACGAAGGTCTTTTATAACTAAAAATGAGCCTACACAGGGCTAAAAATAAGATAAGCGCCTCAAGGCTTGGGTAGAGGTCACAAGATCTAGTCTTATGGAGGAAAAGCAGTCAGCGCTAGAACAAAACAGGCTATTGGGAGGATTTGGTAGCTGTTTTGTTTTGATATTAAAAGGGTCGCCAAGGCCTTTGGGTCTATGGAAAAGTGCTTCGGCATAAATGGCTAGGTAAGGCAATATTTTTTAATAAATCGTTTAGGTTTTGGTAGAACGAGTCAGCAATGACAATTTATTGGCAGTCTCGGTAGTTAGGCCAAAGATAATTGTTGTTAAATTTAGAAAAACAATAGGGAAAACTTGGTAAGAGACCAGAACAAGAATTGCAAAAATAAGCAGAAAAATTCAGAGTTTGAGTTTCAAATAATCGAATTAGGTTCTGAAACTTGAAGAGTACATCAAGAAGAGTCAACTGAATAGGGCAAAGGAAAAATTAAAGGCACATGCATAGATCCAATGCAAGATTAACTAAAACCTCATGCCAAAAATATCAAGCCAAAATTCTTTATAGGCAAGCTTGAGCAAGCAGGTTGGGAATATGAGTTATATAAGCGAGTTGAGGTGACATTGTTGATGATGGTATTGATGATTGAGGGGGGAATTTATTTTATTTTGAAGACATAATTGACATTCATGGCTCTAGTATGAAAATGGATGAAAGATGAACCAGTGAGTGTCAAGCAAGTTGTAGCTTGCAAATAAGGGGTTGGAGCTCCTTCATGTAGGTGTTGGTAAATATTTGGAGTTGTAGCTCCTTTCAGACGTAACTGATAAATCAAGGAGCCTGTTGGTTATAGCCATAGAATTATAACAAGTTGTAGCTTGCCTTGTGAAGCAATTAAAGAGTAGTTTTTGAAGAATTTATTTGTTGTTTGTGTTTTCCATTGATATTGTTGTTATTAATTATTTTCATATTTATTTAATGGTTTCCTAATGTTCTTGCACAAAGTAAAAGAATGTTTTTAAAGTGGTAAGGTTCTGACAATATTGATTCACCCCACCTCAGTGTTGTCCTAATTTCCAACATTATGTCCAATGAGGAGGCTAAGTCGTTGCAATTGTTTTCAGTAAAACAATCTTATCTCGTCAACTATATTCGTGTTATTTAGTTCACTATCCAAGTTGATCCATCATTCAAGAAAATTCCTTCAACCATTCAATCGGTGATCCCACTAGTTGACCACTACCTTTTAGTCAATTATTTAACCAACCCAATGACCACTCAATCAATTTTCCAAAGAGGTGATCATTCAATTGAATGTCTAGTGTTAGTTGACCCTTTGATTTACTATCTCTTGAAGCTCTAGAGGTGTGATGAACCAACATAACCTTAGGTTCCAACATCTTCAAAAACTTAATTTTGGAAAATATTTGATTGGTTGAACCTTTTCTTGATATGTATCTAATATTTGAACCTTTTGAATATAATTTTTTTTCTTTTAATACTTGGATATCTATTCTTTAAAATTCCACAAGTTTGATTATAATTTGATGTGCCAAGTGAATTTTATAGTAACTTTCCCAAAACTTGTTGATTTTTTGCCTCTTCCTAAGAGAAAACTTGTCTAGCGTGCAACTTGTCTAATTATTCAAGTCTTATTTTTAAATATTCATTTGAGGTGCTTCATTATGTTTCCTTAGATCTCCTAACATTTCATATTCTAAAGTGTCCCAGAGAAATTATAGTAAAAATGTCATGCTCAGTTGTTTGAAATTGGTTTTAGGACCATTCACAAACCCTAACTTCCACATGGTATCTCTCAAGAATTATGTTAAACTACAATCTAAATTTTTTATAACACATGCCTTTTGATTCCTTCTCAATATCCTCAAAATTTGACCATTTGAAACATCTTAGAAAATAAATTATAGTGAAAATGCTATGATGACTTGTTTGAAATAGATTTCAAAACCAATCACCAACCCTAACTTTAGCAATGTAAATCTCAAAAAACATAGCGAACCAAAATCTAAAATTTTAACCAATTATTCCCCGAGATCTCACCTTAATATGCCAAAATTTCACCCTCTGAAACATCATTGAAATATCATTATAGTGAAAATTCCAAGATGGCCTATTTGAAGTAGAAAAACCCTAGGTTAGTACGCTTTGATACCTAATGTTATTAACCTTGCACCTTAAAAATGATAAGAAACCAATAATGGCACTCCACTTAGAGGGGGAACCTCCTTTTACAATGAATAGAATGTATAAGACAAGGTTGGATGAACCTAAGACTAGGTATCCTCATTATACATATATGAGACAAAGGGTATAATGAAAGCCTCTAGGTGGCTTAACAATATAAGAATAGAATTGTAATAACTCACTATCTATGACTTAGTAATGGGTTTCAAGGTTAACATGGGGCTAATATAGGGCTTAACAATTTATTTTGGTCTTCTACTGCATCTTATTATAACATGAGATTTCTAGTGTCTATCTTCTCAATGTTATCTATATCCACTACATGTGTGCACACCTGATTGTACTACTCAAGGAACTACTTCAACTATTCTTTGATCTAGTCCTTGGATTCCATGGTGACCTACTTATATATATCTAACTTAGCCCTTACAAATGATACTTAAAGCACAACTATTCCAATTTGTATACATGTAGCTACACTTCTACCAAAGCTAGCTCTAGTAATATTGTAATTTTTCTGTATGCATCTCACACAGTTTAGCATCCCTGCAAAATAGCACCATTCATCACTTTCATGGCCTTGTCTATTGTTTAGGCCAAACTCTCATATTACGTTACTACAATCTTGGAGTTCAAATCTCCTTGTTGTAGATATATTATCATTAGTTCGCCCCACTATGAGAAAATCAATAGAAGAGGGAAGGTATTGTATCTGCAATCTTAGGTCTAGTTTTGTGAAACTAAAAAACTCTAGATGAACTCATTGGTAAGTAAATATATATAATCCATCTTGATCACAATCCTAAATAAGTCCACGATGTGGATAACTTGTTTTGAGTATTCTCTCACATGGTATGTTCTTAAGATTCATGTAGGCATTGCCATAGATATCAACAAATTTTAATAATATGGAGTATCACTTTGGGCAATTTTGTAGATTGTAACTCTTTGGGCACTTCTTTATATTGTATTTCAAGCACACATTGGTTTTTTCCCTCTACTCCTCTTCCTCCCCCTCAATGACTAATGTTAATGTGAACTCCCTTTGATGTCCAAGCCTTCCCATGATAATATTTCCATACACTAGATGCTATCTCGATCAATTTTTATTATTTCTACGAGGAAAAAATTGTTGATGTGCCTCCATGATAACAAGATTCTTATGCATTTATTTACAATCACCAATATTAAAAACCATGGGACATGTAGTAATCTTGTGATCCTTCACTTAAATAATAAGTTGAAAGTGGGAATAACTACATCTAGCCCCCTGGTAATTATTAGTAAGCCCCCACCACTAATATGATGTATTAAATAGAGGGTTTTCCTAATATGACATAATCCATATAACATGACAAACAACATCAATAGGATGCATTATTGCACTTATATGGATTATGATTATGTAGGTGCATTCTGACATGACAATGGACATGTATTATAAGTGACAATGCTATCTTACTCATGATCGCGTGTGGTATTAGCATGAAATTTCATGCCAACCATGATTATGGTACACTATTTTTGACGAGATGTGGTTGTTAGCATATATTTTTATGCTACTTGTGATGATGTTATGTTATTATTAATGAAATGCGTTTGTTAGCATGCATTTTTATGCTACTCATGATAATGTTATGTTACTTATGATGGCATGCAATTGTTAGCCATGTGATTTTGATTCTAGGGAATCCATGAAGCTATGCGACACATTGAAGAACACTTGTTTAGCAGTGCTAAGAAATAAATTGTTAAGGGTAAGCCCATAAGAGAAAGTAGGAAAAATTGAAGAATTCCCTACCAAGCAACAAATTATTTGGGATGCTTCCAAATTATGTCATGAAGAATTCATAGATGAAGTGGAAAATTCAATTGGTGCCTTTGCATATGCCAAAAAATAGTTAGTAACGAATTGGACAGATATTATTGAACAACATAAGGAAAAGATTGAGGCTCTCGAAGCCACCCCTCAAAATAAGAAATATATTAGTGAAGATGAGCATCAAAGAAATATTTATTTCCTTCAACAACAACATAAAAAATAGTTACAAGATTTAGAAAAACAACATAAAGGATAATATTCTCAACTTTAGGTGAAATCTACAAGCATGATTGCAAAAATCTTAGCAGAAAAGGATCAATTGTCTATATGGCTAAAGGATTTAAAGGAAAAGTAGTCTAATATAGATATTCTAAAGAAAGAAGTAATTCAAGTCAATGAGTAGGTGGGGAAATCCCAAGAGGAATTTTAATAGCAATTAAGTCAAATTCAAGAATATCATAAAATCCTTAGCCAATTATCTAATACCATCAATGCTAAATTGTTTGAACTCAACCAATCAAGGAATTGTTTTGAGAGACATAAATATTGGCAAGTAAAGTATCAATTGGCTCTAAGTACAATTGCAAGAATATCATGGGTAGAGAAATTAAAAGTGCAACTTATATTTGAAGGTTGTTCTCAAAAATTGAATTTTTGCGAAGATCTAAGTACAAGATTAATAAATTTATGCTCAAACATATGGGAAAGCTCTGTAGGTATAATAATTTATTTTGGCATGCCTAATGTACAATTATTGGGAAAGGAAATACTCAATGGCTCTTGCATCACTGAAATTCAACAACATAGGAAGGAGACAGAAAATTAGTTGCAACGTATTAACAAATGGACATGGAAAATTATTAATTAGCTCATTATTAATACATTGACTTGTTCTAGAATTATTAATAATATTATCTTCAAAATTAAAGGAGAAACTATAGAAATTTTTGACAAAGTCTTCTCATGTGAACTAGATATGCACGAGTCAACTCCAACTAAATTCAACCAACTCCAATAAATGCATTCCTGGTGGCAATTTTACTTTGATGGTCACAAAAGATAGAAAGTATCTACCCCAGAGGATACATCAAACCCTTAAAATGTTCAACGATATTCTCTATTTGAGAAAATATCTAGTTTTCTCATTAAATGTGGCCAAATCGGGGTCCTTGATATTTTTTTGTTAACATTTTGATGTATGTATAGAAATTCTCCTATTGAGAAAAGGGTTGGAATTTCTAGGTAGCAAACTCTATACATTGTTGTTAAGTATTTCTGTGGAATTGAGGACCATGTTGGGCAAACTTGACTTGGTAAAAATTTCAAAGTGGCTTGGTCAAACAATAGTGGTTTTGATAACATGGTTTTGCTTGGTTATGGTTTAATGATGGTGGATTTCATGTAATGAATCATTTAAAAGGCTTGTGAAGACTTCATTGTAAGAGGGATAGGGAGGTGAGTGGTGAAGGCTCACTTGGCTGGATTGGCCAGGTTTTGGCCAAGGGACTAATAGAATTTTTTATCTAGTTTTTCCCTCAGATTGGGTTTTTAACAAGTTAAATATTGTGTGCATGTTTTGTTGTTATTACTGTTGTTTATCTCTCTCTGAAATTTCTAAAATGGTATCAAAGCTAAGTTTTGGCTTCAGGTGGATGGCTTTGTTGTCAAGGTTTTATTTTTCATTAGAGAAATTTTGAGGTCTAAAATGGGCCTCCTAAGGATATTATAAAATAATAGTGGAAAAAAAAAAGATTAGATTACATCATCAAATTTTAGAGGAAAAAAAGAAAAAAACTACTTTTTCAACTTATCTACCTATGGTTTTACTCGAATTTTGAATGGGAACACTCATTGGATGGATAATTTAATTCCTCATCCATGGAGTACCCATGTTACATACTTTCGATGGACCCTACTAAACGAAAAATGAGAAATACATGAAAAACGTGATTGCAATCATGTTTTTCATGTATTTCTCATTTTCATGTAACTGGTTCCATCAAAAGTATGCAACATGGGTATTCTTTGGATGAGGAATTTAATTCTGCATCCAATGAGTGTTCCTGCTCGAAATTTGAGTAAAATTGTAGGGATATAAGTTGAAAATATGAGTTGAAAAAGTAATTTTTCTATTTTTTTATTTTTTAATGGTTTTACTTTTTTTCTCCAAAAATGGTGAATCATCCCCCATGATTGACATCATCATCTTGAATATTAACGGTTCTTATAAAGTTGATTTTGGTTGTACATTTTTGCTTTGAGGCTTATTTTAGACCTCAAAAATTCTCTAATTCCTTGTGGGTGTAAGAGATCAAGAACCAAAAGAAGTGATTGGAAGTGGTTGCTCTATTGTGGATCAGAAATTTTGCATAGATGAAGTGATTGAGATGAGGGTATAATGGGGAATAACATAGTGGTAGTTGCAAAGAAGCTTGAATAGGTTGTTATCAATAAACATGCAATGTACCTCACAAAGAGGAAATGCTCTACCACAAGGAGAAAAATTGCAAATCTATTAAGCATGAAGTTGGAAGTTGGGTTCTTATTGCTAGGTGTGGTGTCAAGGGACCAATACAAAGCTATACTAGTATGATTAGACACCAATGTTCTTGGAAGGTGTCAAATTTTGATTTTTTTTTCAAAGATTACACCTCAAGGATGAGAAGCCATGCTGGCAATCAATTCGATTACGAAGAACCACACCAAGGCCATTAAGGAATATGAATTTTGTTCTTGGATCTACTGTGGGATCAATTATTCTTGGTGATGATCCAGGTGGATATTGGTGGCCACCCGCTAATTCCACTTGGATCCCCACCAATGCTTCTTTCAGTTTCAGTTTCCTTCATTATAGCACAATTTACTATTTTTACCAATTTTTCGGGTCCTAAACTTCTGGAGCCATTTTGAGGCCACTGCTAAACTGTTCTTTGAACGAGTGTGGGTACACTTTGGGATCCCACAATCTATCATTTCAGATTGGGACAGTAGGTTCCTTAGTACATTTTGGTCTAGTCTATGGTCAATGCTAGACACCAAACTCACTAAGTCCACAGCCTTCCATCCTCAAACTGAAGGCCAGACAGAGGTCGTCAACAAGATGATCGTACACATTCTGCGCATGTACAACTCAAAGCATCCACGCACATGGGATGAGAACCTCCCTTATGTTCAGCACAGCTACAATCGGGTTCTCCACAGCTCGACTGGCCACAACCCTTTCAGGTCGGCTTGGGATTCCAGCCACTATGCCCCATCGATGTGGCCATGCCATTTGCAGCGACTCACGCAGATTCTGCTCATGTCCAGTCCGAAACAGATAAGGCAAACAACTTCATTGAGCACATCCAACATATTCGCCAACAGGTCCATGACATTTTGGAGAAATCAAATGCCAAGTACAAGCAGCGACATGATCAACATCGGGTGCCACACAAGTTTAAATTGGGCGACAAAGTCTAGTTGCATTTGCAAAAGGAACGCCTTACTAGAGCCTATCGAAAACTCAAACCACTCCGATATGGTACTTACACCATTACCAAGGTTGTGGGAGACAATGCATTTGAGCTCACCATTCCCCCATTCCTTGGCCTGCACCCAATGTTCAATGTGGATCGCCTTCGGCCATACTTTCCACTATTACTAGACACATCTGACATTGCAGAATAGCTCACACCCATAGATTTAAATCCAGATTGCATGGAACAAGCTACAACTGATCGGATCATGGACACACAGATCAAGCACACTCGCCAGCAGAATATCCAACTGTATCGAGTTGTCAAATCAGGCCAACTCCTTCACTAGGGTAAGTGGCTCACCAGGGACCAAGTTCAGCAGAAGACCCCTCATCTCATGGAGGAACTCAACGTAATGGGGACCATTGCTTCCTAACGAGGGAGGAATGATTCAGGTGGATATTGGTGGCCACCCACTAATTCCACTTGGATCCCCACTAATGCTTCTTTCAGTTTTTTCAGTTTCCTTAATTATAACACAGTTTACTATTGTTAGCAGTTTTTCGGGTCTTAAATTTCCAGAGCCGTTTTGAGGCCCTAAACGACGTTTTTTGGGAAATCCACCGCCAGCGATTTTTTGTCTAAAATCTTTTTCTGTCGTAGTCCTCTGAGAGATCTTTTCAACGGGCTATCATGCGCGTCAAACGGAGATAATATGACCAATTCGCGACCCCAGGAAGTTGGCTGTCCAACTCACCCCAACGGGGCCCACAACTCTTGGTGTTACATCTCCTCGGGGTAAGGTTTTGGTTGTTTAGGGTTTTCTCTTATTGTTCAATAATAAAAAGGCCCTTGAACCTCATTGTAAGATAGTTCAGAGGCATGTAGCCGCCACATTTCTCAGAGATAAGCTACCATCACCCTAGCTTGGTTATATCCATTTCTATTTGTAAGCATATTTCAGTATTTTACAGTAATGAAATGAGGTATTATTTTCGCTGAATATATGTCTTTTTGGTTATCTATGTATTTTATTACATTCCTGTTTAAATCGGGATCAGTTGAGGATGTTAGTAACCAAATGGCTCGACATGGGTTTTTTTATTCCACTCTAAGGCACTGAGAGACTTGAAAAACAATGCATGGGTGAAATGGCTTAGTGGGAGGAGAGTACTTTTCCCATGTGATATTAGTGTGGGAAAGATCCCTAAGTTTGATTACCAAAAGACTACTCTTTGTCCTTAGTGTGCTAACATGGAGATGAAGCATTGTACTGGGCTATGTATTTGTTGTTCTGACATCAATTAGCTTTGATATAAGCATATTCACATATGTTATCACTCCTTCGGATCTCCAAGGCTGAGGAAGAGTCCATCTGAGGTAACCACAGACCAACCTTTTGACTTGGTATCTAGCCCTACGAAGCCAGAGAGGGCTCTCTCCACAAAATCAAAGCCAAGAGGGTTGGATGAATTAGGGTTTTAGGATAGGTATAAAGTGCAGAGGTTGTTTGATTTGATTTGGTGGGGTTATTGTTGGATGAAGGTATTAGGTCAAAGACGCTAGGTCAGGGCTAATCAGTTATGATTGCAGACATTCAAAGGGGCAAGGTAGGTAGGAGGTTTAGCACTTAAAAGGTGGTTTAGTGAGATGGTTTAATACTGACGAGGAGTTAGGAAGACCTTATGAGATGAATTCTTCCTAAACTGAAGAAAAATGGACAAATTATGATAACTTTCCCAAAACAGAGCATGAACAAACATGTATTCTGCCTATCAACTTGAAAATTACCATATAACAGACATGAAATGGTTTATGAGAATAAAAGCATTCATACAAATGATCTCAAATAAGAAACATTGCTAAACATCCATAGCACATGTATCCCAAAGAAATAGATGCAACTCATCTATTAATACTGGCCAAAATCTGATACAATAGTGTCTTTGATCACTAGTACAACATCCAACTGAGTCCAACCTTTGAAAATACTGAAAAATACAATATATAGGCCTCAAAATAAACTCCTCCCAACCTCACGGGTCAAATCCATGAAAGGAGGAGCAGTTCCAACAAAATCTGAACTGACAACTAGAGTGTAGGGTGGTGAAAGTGACTCATCCCTAATTACAATGAAACTGATTCATTACACCTCATAGAGTCTATTTACCTAACGTATTTACCCTAGGTAATAGTAAAAAAGACCATAATTACATTTACATGATCAATTTCATCATTAAAAATTTGATTTCCTGAGAGGAAAATAAAATCTGGAGAAAAACAGTGAAAAATTAAGCAACTGGTCAATTGCGCAACGCAAGTGTCAAATATGCAATGCCATATTCAGACCCACTTTTTCCTGCCTTGCATATGCCCAAATTGATCCCAAGATATCTCATTGGAAATCTTATCCTTTCTAGTTTCCAAATCTACCTTTAGTTTCAAAAATGGACTTGATTTGGCCCCCCAAGACTGCTCAAACATGCAGTGTAACACACAGCATAACACTCAAACGTGCCCTCCATGTTGCAGATTGATTTTGAGTCCCTTCTCGTGTCCAAATTGAGCTCAAGATAGCTCGTTGAAAATATCTCTCTCGTGGCTACACAATGGACCTATCAAGCACTGAAAATGATCAAGTATAGCCCCCCAAAAATCAATTCTCCCAACACTGGTCAAAAGTGCAAAATGAGGGTGAAAAAATGAAGTGTTCTCTTGCAGACAACTTTTTGAGGCCTTCCTTAACTCCAAATTGAGATCTTGATAGCTCATTGGAAATATCTTTTTGTCTATTTATCATTTGGCCCATCAAAAAAGTCATTTGGACACTCCAGCTAAGAGAGAATTTGATTTTCCCAAGGTCACTCCAGAAATGTAGAAAACCTCTTGTAGCAACTATATTTTTGACATTTCTCCAAAACCATAACACATGTGTAAACACTGAAGGAGATGTTTCATAATTAGCCTACAATGAACAAAACCATCTCTCACTTTTCTCAAATTCATCTCTGTTTGGTCAGAAACATAGTTTGAAGAAACATCGGCCCTATGTGTGGCAAATGATTTGTCCCTTGGAATGACTTCTTGAAAAATGATGGAGACATGATGTCTATTAGCTGAATGGCCTTATACTTGCTGAAATTACCTCCTTTATGCCTCATCTTCCAAGATGTCTTTGATTCCATAGTCAACCCTAGATCAATGGGAGAGGAAATTAGGGTTTAGTGTAGGAAAAACATGGGATTTGGGAAATTTATAGGAATGAAGGGAAATAAAGGGGATAGGGGGCTTCTAAATTCTTAGGAAAATTTTGGGAGGTAGGGAGGGATGTTTGGAAGTAGGGGAAACTATAATTTCAAGGATTGAGTGAGGGGAAGGGGTCCAAAAGGGAAAAACACATGCCTACTCTAGAAAAGTGTCAAAAGCGTAGCAATAGGCTAGGGTTTGTAGAAAAATGATGATTTTAAGGGATGGGAATTATGGAAGTCTTTAGGAAGGTATATTGAGGATAAGGGAAGGCATAAGAGCATCAGGATACAAGTTTTGTTGATGATTTAACCATGGAGGTCATGAAACCAAGAAAAATGCCCTCAAAACCCTAAGAGAGGGAAATGAGAGGAATAGGCATGGGAAAAGATCAAGGGAGGCAGATGGAGTGTAGGTGAGTGAGATATTGATGGATAAGAGTGCAAATGAACCTTCCCTTGGCCTTTGATGGTCTTTATACCTTGTTTAAAGTTTAAAAATTGATCTTGGAACCCACTTTCTTCCTTTTGTCATTCACCTTACTCTTGGAAACTATATCTTTACAATTGACTTTTTCTTTGACAAATTTATCACTTGATATACATTGAGAACACTTTGACCTTTGAATTTTTTTTTCCTTTGGCATTTTGGAACTCTGAATTAGTAGCTTGGAAATCATGTGATTATTACATTTGAAAGACATAAAATTACATAGTGAAAAATAAAATTACATCTCTGTTTTTTGAAATAAAATTACAATCTAGAATGAAATTCATATTTGAAATCAAAAGAACAACTTTGGAAACCATCTTTACATGTTTGCAAATCCTGTTTAATTGAAAACGGGATATTATTGGTGTTCACTCTCCTGCTTTTGCTGGCCTTATGCAGTGAAATGGTGTTTTAGTGGACCTTGAAAGAAAGAAACCTAGAGACCTAATGAAAACCTTGAGTGAGCAGACTTCATGGTGACTTGAATGACATAGAGACATGATGAAATAAACTTTCATAATTGACGTATGCTCAGTAAGACATGAAGGTGGGCCAACAAGTATATATTTTTGAGGGAGAGTGAGGTTTTTTACTAGGGCTACCATCAATGAGTAAATTTTTGAATGAGGACCTAGGTGGAATGACAAAAATTTCTGAGTGGGACCCTAATAAGATATGAAAAGAGGATTTTTTATCACTAATGGCAGTATGCAAATACTGACTCTAACATCGGCCTTATTGGGGATGGAAGCTCCTTGGAGATGTCAAGAACACCGTAGACCAAGTGCCTAACCATGTGGGCCAATACAGTCAAAAAGTTAAACAGAAATGCATGACTAAACGTTGACAACTCAAATGACACAAGTACTTACAAAACTTATTAATAGTAGTAGACCATCGAGATTTGAGGGCTTCAAATGCTTATGACAACCACCTGCCTACTGAAGAAATCTGTACAATCATGTGAAGTGATCTTTCCAGTGTAACTAATCTAGCAAATGGCTACTTACTGAAATTATGCTCTCACTTTCCTTGAGGAGGCAAAATGATGTACATGTAGGCAACTCACAATAACAACAAAAATCAAGGCTTATGCTAACAAACCATAAAACATTCATCTTCTCCAATGCTTGCAAAAGACTGCTGTAGGGATCTTGAAAATCCTGAGGCATTACCTTGTCTTGAGATCCAGCAACATAAATACAAGTACTCCCTTCATTCTGATCTGAAAGAAAAGTTGGTTGATGCCTGATAGGAAGGCATAGGGAAGTATAACCTTCTGGTATATGAGTATTGGCTGTAAATTCCTCGAGCATGAGAAATTATGACTCGATTTTTGGCATACTGTCTCTCTCAGGCTCATACTCCTAAAATTGATAGTCTAAGTCATCCTTAAACAGAAAACATTCTTCAAGATTATCAAACATGATAGACCTATCATCTTCATGAAAGAAAACAATATCTATTAGCTGATCTATAAATCTACTTTCAAGACTGTCCTCATTTAAACTTGGGTTTTCCTTTTCAAAAGTGGAACAATTTTCACTAACACCTTCTTGACTATGTGAACATTGCAAACCTGCATTAGCTTGGGATGTAACATGACTTTTCAGGAGTTGATCTATCTCATCTTCAAACATAGGAGAAAGTACTTTTTGTTTTCTTTTGCTAAAATAGTAATTGTCTTCTTTCCCTCCTAAAGATTCACAAGGATGTTGAATATGGTCTTGTGTATCAAAGTGACTAGCTTCTTTAGATTGTTCTTGAAACTCAAAACTGAAATTTCTATCATTTACCATAGAGTCATCCAAAGAAGATTTTTCACTTACTTGAACAAATATCTCGTCTTGTTTTTCATAAAGGGACTAGATTACCTCCTTCTAAAGACTTTGTTCTTATGGGATGAGAACACTTATCTCGATAATTTCGTTTTCTTCATTCAAGGTGATCTCAACAATAGAGTTCTCCTTCATGGGATTTGAAACAACATACTATGCATCATCACAATCTAAATCTAGATCTGGAATATCTAGCTTGACCTTATCACAATCTGAAATTGGAACTTGATTTTCCTTGATACCATCTTCTGCTGCAAGCAGGTCTGAGTCCTTGTCTTCCGTCATTTTCAACTGTACAAAGATCTTCAACCTAATGCGAACTTTCCTGAGCATCTTGAAAAGTATCATCTAAGCTTCCTTTGTGCTACTAAAATAGATTTTCATACAGGGCTTCCATGATTCATCATCTCCATAAACATTCTCAAGATTTTCAATAAAACTATCAACATGTTTACAATAGTTTTGAACTAATATTAAGGATGGACAAGATTCTTTATACCTTTCAAAGAACATGGTATGAAAATCCTTTAAACAATAAAAACAATCAAACAGAAAACTTTCATACCAAGATTGGGCTTCACCTTCCAAAGTGGCCATGAATATCTTCATCAAGCAGTCTTCAGGCAAAACAATCTTTAATCTACGCACATGCATATGAAATCTCACCAGATGAAGAGCAGCATCATAACCTTTCACATCTTTGAACATAGGCAAATTGCTTTGCCAATTTACCTTAGGAATTTTATTTAGGAAACTTGGAATGTGATCTCTTTTCATTGGAGCATACCTTCTTACAATAGATTCCATCTTGAAAGCTCTTCAAGCTACTGATCTTAATGTAGTGGAGTCGCCATGAAGTGTTGATTTTATGGATCTTTCATTCAATGGAGTCGCCAAGTGAATGGTACAACCTTCCTATGTGTCCAACTATTGTTCACCATCAACAATTAGATCTAAATCATTGTCATTCTTTCCCGGGGAAGATAGAGCTTTCGATCCCCGACAACGACGCTACTATGTTATCACTCCTCCGGATCTCCAAGGATGAGGAAGAGTCCATCTGAGGTAACCACAAACCAACCTTTTGACTTGGTATCTAGCTCTACCAAGACGAAGAGGGCTCTCTCCACAAAATCATAGCCAAGTTGGTTGGATGAATTAGGGTTTTAGGCTAGGTATAAAGTGCAGAGGTTGTTTGATTTGATTTGGTGGGGTTATCGTTGGATGAAGGTATTAGGTCAAAGAGGATAGGTCAGGGCTAATAAGTTATGATTGCAGACATTCAAAGGGGCAAGGTAGGCAGGAGTTTTAGCACTTAAAATGTGGTTTAGTGAGATGGTTTAAGACTGGCGAGGAGTTAGGAAGAGCATATGAGACGAATTCTTCCTAAACTGAAGAAAAATAGACAAATTATGATAACTTTCCTAAAATAGAGCATGAGCAAACATGTATTCTGCCTATCTACTTGAAAATTACCATATAACAGACATGAAATGGTTTATGAGCATACAAAACACTCATATAAATGATCACAAAGAAGAAACAATGCTAAACATCCATGCCACATGTATCCCAAAGAAATAGCTGCAACTCATGTATTAATATTGACCAAAATCTGATACAATATTGTCTCTGATCACTAGTACAACATCAAACTAAGTCCAACCTTTGAAAAGACTAAAAAGTACAAGATATAGACCTCAAAACAAAGTCCTCCCAACCTCAGGGGTCGAATCCATGAGAGGAGGAGCAGTTCCACCAAAATCTGAACTGATAGCTAGAGTGTAGGGTGGTGAAAGTGACTCATCCCTAATTACAATGAAACTAATTCATTACACCTCATAGAGTCTATTTACCTAATGTATTCACCCTAGGTAATAGTAAAAATACCATAATTACATTTACATGATCAATTTCATCAGTAAATATTTGATTTCCCAAGAGGAAAATCAAATCTGGAGAAAAACAGTGAAAAATTAGGCAACTAGTCAAACGTGCAGCGTCAGTGTCAAATGCACAACACTAATGTCAAACACACAGTGCCTTCTTCGAACCCACTTTTTCATGCCTTTCTGATGTCTAAATTGTGCCCAGGATAGCTCATTGGAAATCTTGTCCTATATAGTTTCCAAATATACCTTTAGTTTGCAAAATGGACTTGATTTGACCCCCCAAATGTTGATTCTCCCAAGACTACTCAAACACGCAGCGTAACACACAAACGTGGAACGTAACACTGAAATGCACCCTCCATGCTGCAAATTGATTTTGAGTGTCTTCCCGGTGTCCCAATTGAGCCTAGGATAGCTCGTTGGAAAGATATATGTCTTGGATACACCATGGACCTATCAAGCACTTAAAATTATTAAGTATAGCCCCCCAAAAATCAATTCGCCCAAGACTGGTACAAAGTGCAGAATGAGGGTGAAAAAATGAAGTGTGCCCTTGAGGACAACTTACTGAGGCCTTCCTTAACTCCAAATTGAGCTCAGGATAGCTCATTGGAAATAACTTTATGTTTAGTTATCATTTGATGCATCAAGCAAGTCATTTGGACACTCCAGCTAGGACAAAAATTGATTTTCCGAAGGTCACTCTAGAAATGTAGAAAACCTCTTGTAGCAATTGTATTTTTGACATTTCTCTAAAACCATAACACCTGTGTAAGCAATGAAGGAGGTTTCATCCTTGGCCTATGATGGAAAAAAACCCTCTCTCATGTTTGTCAAATTCATCTCTGTTTGGTCAGAAACATAGTTTGAAGAAAAATCTGCCCTATGTATGGCAAATGATTTGTCCATTAGAATGACTTCTTGAAAAATAATGGAAACATGATGTATATGAGTTGGAATGGCCTCATAATTTCTGAAATTACCTCCCTTATGCCTCCTCTTCTCAGATGTCTCTGATTCCATATCCAACCCTAGCTCAATGGGAGAGTAAATTAGGGTTTAGTGCAGGCAAAACAAGGTATTTGGGAAATATATAGGAATGAAGGGAAATAAAGGGGATAGGTAGCTTCCAAATTCTTAGGAAACTTTTGGGAGGTAGGGAGGGATGTTAGGAAGTAGGGGAAATTGGAATTTCAAGGATTGAGTGAGGGGAATGGGTCCAAAAGGGAAAAACAAAGGCCTAGTCTAGAAAAGTGTCAAAAGCGTAGCAATAGGCTAGGGTTTGTAGAATAATGATGATTTTGAGGGATAAGAATGATGAGAAGTGTTTATGAAGGTATATTAAGGATAGGGGAAGGCATAAGAGCATCAGGATACAAGTTTTGTTGATGATTTAACCATGGAGGTCATGAAACCAAGAAAAATGCCCTCAAAACCCTAGGAGAGGGAAATGAGAGGAATGGGCATGGGAAAAGGTCAAGGGAGGTAGATGCAATGTAGGTGAGTGAGATATTGATGGCTAAGAGTGAAAATGAACCTTCCCTTGGTATTTTATGGTCTTTATACCTTGTTTAAATTTTCAAAATTGACCTTGGGACCCACTTTCTTCCTTTTTTCATTCACCTTACTCGTGGAAAATATATCTTTACATTTGACTTTTTCTTTGACAAATTGATCACTTGATATACATTGAGAACACTTTGACCTTTGAATTTTTGGTCCTTTGGCATTTTGGAACTCTGAATTAGCAGCTTGGAAATCATGTGCTTATTACATTTGAAAGACATAAAATTACATAGTGAAAAATAAAATTACATCTCTGTTTTTTGGAATAAAATTATAATCTGGAATGAAATTCATACTTAAAATCAAAATTACAACTTTGGAAACGATCTTTACATGTTTTAAAATCCCCTTTAAATGAAAAAGGGATATTATTGGTGTTCACTCTCATACTTTTGTTGGCCTTATGCAGTGAAATGGTGTTTTAGTGGGCCTTGAAAAAATGAAACCTAGAGACCTAATGAAAACCTTGAGTGAGAAGACTTCATGGTGACTTGACTGACATAGATACATGATGAAATAAACTTTCATAATTGATGTATGCTCAGTAAGACATGAAGGTGGGCTACAAAGTATACATTTTTTAGGGAGAGTGAGGTTTTTTACTAGGGCTACCATCAATGAGTAAATTTTTGAATGAGGACCTAGGTGGCATGACAAACATTTCTGAGCAGGACCCGAATAAGATATGAAAAGAAGATTTTTTATCACTGATGGCAGTATGCAAATACTGACTCTAACAACATAGAGGATATGGTTTAAAATATAGTTAATTCCTTCTAGTATTTGATTGATGGATCAATTGGGAGTTAGATCACCATGGTTGATCAGTTTACATCAAGTTTGAGCTTAGGTATAATGAATTGGTTGATAGAATCCTTATGACTGCTCTTTGTGATCAAAGGGTTTGTTATTTATAGATATGCTATTATGGAGAGCTGAGGGTTTTAAATATTTGATAAATGCAATGGTGGATAGTGATGAAAAGAGAGAATTAACCAATTGAGAGGTGTAGGAAGATTGTGGTGAGTAGCAGGGATGCACAATGGGTGAGCTGGTCAATGTTACAATGCTCATGTTGGCATTTTGATGTGTGAGTATTAGTAGTTCCTATGAAAATGGTTAAGGGAGTTTTACATGGTAATAACACACAAGAGGAGAGCATAGGATGAACGGATTCATGGTGTGTAAAGTTGAATTTTTCAGTGCTAGGTTAACAACAATAATAATGATAATAATAATAATAAAATTATTATAATGAAGTTCAAAAATTTTACATGTAAATGGGTGTAAGATTGTATGATCCAAGTGGATATTGGTGGCCACCCACCTATTCCACTTGGACCCACACCATTGTTTCTTTCAGTTTTTTAGTTTTCTTTTATTGTAGCACAATTTACTATTTTTGTTAGTTTTCAGGTCCTGAACTTTCGGAACCATTTTAAGGCCCTAAACGACATTGTTTAGGAAAACCACCGACGGATAATATGAGTTTTCAACTCGATATTCTCCGTCATCGATTTTAATCCTTGGATAGATCTTTCTAACAAGGTACCGTGTGCATCAAACAGAGATCGTATGCCAAAGTTACAATGTCAGGAAGTTGATGTACCAACTTACCCCAATGGGGCTCATAGTTTGGTGTTTCATCTCCTAGGGTTATGTTTTTGGATGTTTAGGGTTTTCCATTGTTTCTCAATAATAAATAGGCCTTTAAGCCTCATTGTAACATAGTTTAGAGGCATGTAGCCGCCACATCTCTTCTCAGAGATAACCTACCATCATTCAAGCTAGCCTTATTTCCATTATGTTTGTAAACATATTTCAGTATTTGATATTAATGAAATGAAGTGTTATTTCTGTTGCATCTCTATATTTATGGTTATCTCTGTAATTGTTTGTGTTCTTGTTTAAATCCAGATCAGTGGTATCAAAGCAGTTTGCTCTTTCTCTGTTTTTCTTTGCATGTCCCCAACGAGGTCGGGGTATAAGTAGTTTGGCATTCCCATATTTCAGGGCCAAATAGATGTAGACACCATAGATAAATGGTTAAATCTACTAGAAGGATATTTTTCTGTTCATAATTTTTCGAGTCGGGAAAAGATTAATTTTGTTCTTCTGAAATTCATCCCCCACATCAAGGATTGGTTGGAAACCTACTGTGAGCAGAAGGATGAAAGTACACCCTCACTGTATTTAGCCGCACCCACTTGGAATTCATTCTGGGATGCCATTAAGGAGCAGTATGCCATTAAGGACTAGTATGTCATTAAGGAGCAGTACTACCCTGTTGGGAGCTATGAGGATAAAGACATAAAGTGGACCATGCTACAGTAGGGAAGGGACCAAGACGTGTTAGAGTTTACCAATGTTTCTCATACCCTTCACACGAAGTTGGGTATCAAGGATTCTAAGAAACATTTGGTACTCAAGTACCGCGGCTACCTACATAGGTACATCTAGGATGAGATGGGGTTCCCATACATCTGCTCGCTTAGAAAGGCGTACCAGTATGCTATCAAGATCGAGCAGAAGCTTAAACAGAAAAGGCAAGACTTTGGATTTATGAATTCGAAGCAAGGGAAAGGTGCCCCCAAATCGCAGAACAAACGACAAATCTAAGGAGGTGGCCCAGGACAACCCACCAAATCCACAAGTAAAGAACAACACCGTGAAGCCAGAGAAGGACACAGGAAAATGGTGTGAGTTCCATAAAATCTCCATTCACAACACAAGTGAGTGTCGGGCGAAGCAGTCACTAGTGGTCGAGATGAAGGATTTTGAATCAGATGCATGTTCCGACTCTGAGTCAGAACCCGATAAGGGGAATGACAAAGGGAAGTAGATTATCGATGCGGAGCCCAATGCCACTATTACCAGCATGAAGATCCATAAGGAGGAACCTGAAGATCCGGAGGAGGAGGAGCGCCTCTTCCACTCCCAGATGTGGGTAAAGGGTTCCCCGCTACAGTTCATTATCGACATCGGGAGCCAAAAGAACCTCATTTCAGCAGAATTCACGAAGCGGCTGGGATTACTGACCGCATCACACCCACAACCATACACCATTGGGTGGCTTCACCAAGGACGGGGTCTTCGTGTTAGCCAGTAGTGTCGCCTTCCATACATTATCAAACCCTTCACAAATGAGGTATTATGTGATGTTTCTCCTCTTGATGTTTGTGAGGATATCGAAGGTAGGATGTTTCTCCTCTTGTGAGGATATCGAAGGTAGTACTGCCTACCACCATCTCTTTGGTCACTGCAAAACAATGTAGTAAGCTCATTTCCAAAACTGGGAAATTTGTTTTCCTAATGATACGTCATCAGGGAAAGAAGAAGATGGTGGCCACGACCTCCAAATAGGGCCCATCCGCACGACAACAATAGATGGACAAGGTCGTGGAGGAGTACGAGGAAATCTTCACCTCCCCTGCAGGGGTGCCTCCACACTGTCAGGTCAAGCACTCCATCGATCTAACCCCAGTTGTGTCGTTGCCAAATAGACCCATTTATCGATGCTCTGTTCTGGAGAACGATGAAATCAAGAGGCATATTCAGGAGTTGCCGCAGAAAGGTCACATCCATCTGAGTTTATCGCCCTATGGGAGCCCGATCATGTTGGTACAGAAGAATGATGGGACTTAGAGACTTTGTATTGACTTTCAGGCATTAAACAAGATCACTATCTGGAATAGGTACCTGATCCCATGGATTGATGACCTTCTGGACCAACTCATGCGGGGAAAATATTTCAACAAGATTGACTTGAAGTCTGGATATCACCAGGTACCAATCGAACCCTCTGATGTGTGGAAAACTGTGTTCAAAGCCAAGGAGGGCCTTTTCGAATGTCTGGTTATGACTTTCAGGTTGACGAATGCTCTTGCAACCTTCATGAGGCTGATGGATGACATCTTGCGGCCATTCACCAACTCATTTGTAGTGGTATACTTGGATGACATCCTGATCTTCAACTAGAGTTGGGAAGAGCACCTCCACCACATCCGACAAGTTCTCCAAACACTGCGGCAACACAATTGATGTGCCAATTTGGAGAAATGCACTTTTGGCATGACCCAGGTTCGATATCTGGGATACATTATTGATGAATTGGGGGTGCATGTGGATCCAGCCAAGATCCAAGTCATTCGGGATTGGCCATCTCCAACCACCCTAACAGAGCTTCATAGCTTTCTAGGCCTTACCAACTTCTACCGTAGTTTCGTGTTGGGATTTTCTCATATCACTTAGCCCTTGAGCCAAGTCACCAAGGGAGGAGCGAAAGAAAAATTATTTTGGTCTAAATCTCAACAGAAGGAGTTCGTAGAGTTGAAACGTCGCCTTTGCTCTTCACTAGTGCTCACATTACTAGACTTGCAACAACCATTTGAGATCGAGACAGATGCCTCTGATTATGCTATTGGGGTAGTCCTTACTCAACAGGGGCATCCAGTGGCATATCACAGTGAGACACTTTCAGACACAGTCTGGAAGTATCCCACTTATGACAAATTGATGTATTCTTTTATGCAGGTCTGCCAACAATGAAAGAATTACATTTTTGGGAAGGAAACGATCATCCACACAGACCACCGACCCCTGCAGTTCATACAGACACAAGGGAAGTTGCAAAATGCTTGCCATGAGAAGTAGTCCACATACCTGCAACTATTCCATTTGAATATCAAGTACAAGAAGGGAAACACCAATCATATTGCAGATTGTGTCAACCGACCCCTAATCATGGCGTTAACCATCATGCTCAACTCTTGTGGCACGCGACTTTTGATTGGCCACTTCTCTACAAACGTGACCCAGAATTCGATCACACATACTAGACCTCTCTTGGAGGATCAACAAGTGCCAGATTTTTACCTCTAGGATGCGTTGTTATGCCACTTGGGACACCTTTAAGTTCCTTCAAGTGAGCGTGCCAAGATGATTTGGGAAGTGCACTATAGTTGAGTCGCAGGACATTTCGGGGTCGAGAAAACAGTGGAAGTATTGCATAAATATTTCTACTGGCCGAATCTTCGACAAGATGTCGGGAAGTACATCAAATCTTGCATTGCCTGCACCATGTCCAAACCGACCTTCAAGAAGCAAGGCCTCTATACTCCATTTCCTACCCCTAGTGGACCTTGGGAATCCATCTCCATGGATTACATTTCAGGCCTTCCTTCTACTGAGCATAACAACGACTATGCTTTTGTGGTCGTTGATAGATTCTCAAAGATGGCCATTGTGGCACCCTGCAAGAAGAACATCACAACAGAAGCCACTCCTAAACTCTTCTTTGAATGAGTGTGGGTAAACTTTGGGATCCCACGGTCTATCATCTCAGATTGGGAAAGCAGGTTCCTTAGTACATCTTGGTCCAGTCTTTGATCGATGTTGGACACCAAGCTCACTAAGTCCACAACTTTCCATCCCCAAACTGATGGCCAGACAGAGGTCGTCAACAGGATGAATTCTGCGCATGTACAACTAAATGCATCCATGCACATGGGATGAGAGCCTTCCTTATGTCTAGCACAACTATAATCGAGCTCTTCATAGCTCTGCTGGCCACAACCCTTTTTAGGTGGGCTTGGGATTCTAGCCACTATGTCCCATTGATGTGGCCATACCATTTGTAGCTACTCAAGAAAATTCGGCTCATGTCTAGTTTGAAGACGACAAGGAAAACAACTTGATTGAGCACATTCAGTACATACACAAATAGGTCCATGACATCTTGGACATAGTCAATGCTAAGTACAAGAAACGACATGATCAACATCGAGTGCCACACAAGTTCCAAGTGGACAACAAAGTTTGGCTACTTTTGTAGAATGAGCACCTCATTGGGCCCCACAACAAGCTTCGCTTGCCACAATATGGGCCATACACCATCACCAAGGAATAAGGGAACAATTCCTTCGAGCTCAGTATTCCACCATTCCTTGATATGCACCCAATGTTCAATGTGGACCACCTTCGACCCTACATTCCACCATTGTTGGACACATCTGACATTGCAAAACAACTCACACCAATAGAGTTAAACTCAGACTGCATGGAACAAGCCACAACTGATCAGATCATGGACATACAGATCAAGAACAACCGACACCAAAGGATCCAGCTATATTGAGCTGTCAAAGCAAGCACACTCCTTCACTAAGGCAAGTGGCTCACCAGGGACCAAGTTCAACAGAAGTTTCCTCATCTCATGGAAGAACTCAACGCAATGGGGACCATTCCTTCCTAAGGGGGGAAGAATAATCCAGGTGGAGATTGGTGGCCTCTCGCCTATTCCACTTGGACACCCACCATTGTTTCTTTTAGTTTTTTAGTTTCCTTGATTGTAGCATAGTTTACTATTTTTGGCAGTTTTTCGGGTCCTGAACTTCCGAAGCCATTTTGAGGCCCTAAAAGACGTTTTTTGGGAAAAGTGAATACAAGTTTTGAACTTGGTATTTATTGCTAATAATTGTAATCCTCAGATAGATATTTCTAACGATATAGCGTGTGTGTCAAACAAAGATCGTATGCCAAAGTTACGACTCCGAGACGTTGATGTACCAACTTACCCCAACGGGGCCCCTTGTTTGTTGTTTCATCTCCTAGGGTTAGGTTTTTGGATGTTTAGGGTTTTCCATTGTTTCTCAATAATAAATAGGCCTCAAGCTTCATTGTAACATAGTTCATAGGCATGTAGCCACCACATCACTTCTCAGAGATAAGCTACCATCACCCAAGCTAGTCTTATTTCCATTATGTTTGTAAGCATATTTCAGTTATGATATTAATGAAATGAAGTGTTATTTCTGCTGCATCTCTGTATTTATGGTTATCTCTATAATTTGTTGCATTCTTGTTTAAATCTGAATCATTGTAAGACCTAGTAAGGCATGTGCACCTGTTGGAACTTACAAGTATAGTTAGTAGTTATATGTAGGTTATAAAGGGCATTTCAAATGACTAGAAACACTGGATATAAAATTTGAGGGGAGTAGTGTTTGGAGATGATAAGTGTTGGCTCACTTGGTTGGTTTGGATGGAATTGGTCAAGGAATACCCCACATCAAAGTTTAAGAGGGGATTGTTAGGTAAAATTAACTCAGTTAAAGGGTTAAGCCCATATTTTTAATTCATTGTGGTTTCATGCTAATTGATTGCCTATAAAAATCCTTTAAAAGGCTTGTCAATACTTTTGTGTATGGGGGCCAGCTAGGATTTGGCCAAGGGACTAATAGAATTCTATTAGATAGTCTTTTCCCTATATTGGGGCTTTCCCAACTTAAATATTAAGTGAAAGTTTTGATATCTCTCTTATCAAAATTTTAATAGAACAAAGTTCCCTGACTCATTTCCATCTTTAACTATTTGATATTACCATTATTATTACTACTTTTAAATACACAAATTTTTCCATGTTGTCTTTCCTTTTAATATATTTTAGTGAAATAGCACCTAGGGGTAAGCTTATTTATTGATGGCCATGAAAATGAAGTGTTATGTGTGAGGAGGTTCAATGTTCAAATCCCCCCAATTCACTTGTTCCTACGGAAGGGTCATTCACCCTATGTCATGCAAGTACAAGACCATCGCAATTGGCAATCTCTCTCTCTCTCTCTCAATATGTACTATGTTTTATTCCACTGTTCTTAGGAGGATTGAGTTGCATTATTTTTAATATTCCAGTTTGATTGAATTTGATGTGAATTACCTTTTATTAAATATGAGCACTTAGAAGTCAATTACTTAAATAACAATTTATTTAAATAATTAAATTTGATTGACTATTATATTTGTTGATTGATTTCATAAGTATTTCAAAATTAATTAGTTATCTTCAAAATATCATATTCAACCATATCTTACTCCTGGGATAGGATATTCGTAGTTGGAAACAATATTTAGACTGCACACATAGATAATTTAATCTTAGTTATTCAAATTTGCATCATAGAAATTGAGTTAAATCAAAATTAGATCACAAGTTGTTAATCCCAAAGCCCCTTCCATAGCAATTGGGAACATAATCTAGTGAGAATCACCAAACTTGTCCATATTGTGATTGGGTCATTGGAACATAATCTAGTTAGAATCACCAAACTTGTCCTTTCTATAGCAAATTGTTGGATTGGGTGATTCAAATGTAGAGAAGGAAAATTACCTCAATAGGATGGTGTTAATGCTTACTAAACCCACTAGTCAATGATATGGAGAAATCACCTAATCCAATACTTCCCTTTTATGGTGGTTTGTTAACTAAGTGTTCCCACCCATGGTACTCCTCTTCTAATTATGTGTCACATGTCCTCTCTTGTACCTAATTCTACTCTTATGTTTTCTAATGTGATCAAAAATAACCAATGCTTGTCTTCAACATATATGTTTGGGTCCATCATGAATCTCGATGAAGTATGCTTCTCAAATTGAGCATATTCAACTCAAGTGTCCAACCTCCAAGGTATATATTGAATGGCCCCAGTATCCATTGGAAAATTTCTCTCCTCCTAGTGGCCCATGCTTCTCCCCCTAGGTAGGTACCTCTCCTAATGGAGAAATAAAGTCCCTGATTGTGTGAACCCAATGGAATCACCATCCCAATGAAGTTAACAAACCCCTAGTTAAGGATGTCATTTCAACACTCTAGCCAAAGTCAAGCATCATCCCAAACTGAGATAATCATATTTTCATGAATAATTTACAAGGGATTAGGAGACCACACTCTCCTTGTAAGGTGAAACCAAATTTGGAATAATCCTAAATGAAAACACTACCTCTTTCCTAGAATCTGTTTTCTATAACACTTCCTCAAAAAATACAACTTCTAGCTCTGATGCCTCCAAAAAAATTAAGGAATCCTCTTTGATCATGATAGAACATCATACTAATGGTAACACCCTCTAGTATAATTTAACACACCTTAGCATCCAAACAATCACTACTAACAAAGTTCTTTCTCTAACAAATCAACCAAGCAATATAAAATTGAACCTCTCAAACTTTCACATGTAAGGAAAATATAATAAAGCCACTTGTTTTTTACTACCAACCCAATATAATCCCTCTTCCACTTACTAAGGGATCCAAAAAAATAATAAACATTTGTGAAATTGAAGGAATATATCCTTGGTTTATTACTTCCTAGTACCATTGAACACAAAAATCACTCCAAAACAAGGCATCAACAATAACCCAAAAAATTTCTAACATCTTAATGTCATCATCATGAGCCAAAATATTATGGCACTAGATTAAGACCTAATTAGGACATTCTACAAAGATAACCACATCTCCAACCGTACGAAGAGAAATCGATTAGATCTGTTGAAAGTACAAGATAAAATATGCATATATCTCAACTCGTCAATAATGAAATACCAAGTTCATGGTAAAAGAAACAACCAATAAAATGTCATCATCAACTATGAGCATGAGAATATTGTTAATGAACCTACATATCTTCAACAACTAAATTATCAACCTCCACTAGCTCACCTTCCTCTTCCTAAGAGAAGAATAAAGAAAGAGTAACAATAAGTTCAATCCATCACCTTGTCACTAGTACTCATCACCAATCCCATTAGTTGCAAGCTTCGAATTAGTTATTGCAGATTACACAACCATAAATAGCACAAGATCAACAATAGCCTAATATCATAATATCGATCGTATCCATAATTAATTTATGCATAATTTACAAGATGTACACCAATACAATCCCAAGGGATAACCCTTTATGCTCCCTACATCCACTAAAATAAAAAAAGTTGAGCAAGGTCACCATTCTTATAAATCCTTGGCTCGTGACTCAGCCAAAAGAGACCAACCATTGATCATAATATATAACAATTTAAATCGTTGCATTATGAGCTCTAAATATTTCTCAAGGGATTGCAATAATTATTGTTGGTTTGGCTTCTACATTTTTCGTATGATTCTCTAGTTATAGTGAAGGTAATTTGAAATGGATTTTGAAGAAGTGATATCTCGTCTTTGTTTCTCATGGGTCTTTTATTTTTATGTGATTTTCTTATAAAAACTTGTACTTGGGACCTTTAAGTGTTAGACGTTCCAGAAAATAATTTCTCTATAATAAGATAAATTTTCCAAGATCTTGATTATTTATTCCAATTTTGAAAATTTCTCAAATGATTCTACTAAAGGTTGTCATTTTGGATTCTATGTTTTGAGTATGGTTCTCTAGGTCTTTTGAAGAAAATTTCAAAGGTGGGCTCTCATCTTTGTTTCTGATGGGTCTTCTATTCTTCTGTGCTTTCCCATTGGATTTCCTTTTGTAAATAATTTCATGATGAATTTTTATTAAAGATTCTCAGCTCTAATTTCATTCCTCTAAAGACGCGCAAAGTGTTTGTAACTTTTCCCTTAAATTTAGACCTTGTGGTCATATTAATAAAAGCGTATGTGATAAGGTGTTAATGGTCATATGATATTAAGAAAAAAGGAGTTTCAAATGAACCATTATTATTATTTTGTGAATAATTTAAATATTTTGAAATCTAAAATTAAAAAGCATAAAATATAGACTAAATTATTTTTAATTTATGAAAATAATTTTCAAACTTATTATTTAAAGGCAATGAAATTTGGGAGAAAAAATTATATTGATTTTTAGTTTATTTCAAATATTTAATAAATAGTTTTTAAATCACAATTATAAAATTACATCAATCTATTTAAAAAATCCCTCTCTCACTATCTATATACTAGCATTTGCACCACGAGGAGCAAAGCAACGTCGATAGGTTATGTGGACCCTCAGTCCATACCTATCATATTAGCGATTTTCTATTAATTTCATTTGGTGCATGAACCCAAAACTTGCGATTATTGAACCTCGATGTGGTCTAGCCCACCTGGGAAGAGAATAAGAGGAGGGATCCCATTCGGCGATTTCATAGTGACGAACTTGGTTGCACCTCCCAAAATCGACGATCGTCGATGAGAAACATGGCCTGGCCCAAGTGGAAAAGGAATAGGGAAGGTCCATGTGAGGTTTTATTATATAAAACCTTTGTTAAAAATTTGCGCCCAACCTCATGATTTAACACATAAAACATATATGTTGATGTCGCCTTTGCAATCGCCAATCACCTTTTTGCGTTAGTGCCTAGAGCTTTGGTTGTTCACATGACCATAATCCAGCCCTTGTATCGAAGCCCCCTTCCCCAATGACTTCCAATCAGAGATTTCACAATGTGTACACTACGCCTCATCCTCCAATTGTTGATTTGTGATTGTCACCCAAAAAGAGGTGACACGTGTCACCTCTTTTTTGGCCCCTTTTGAACCTTGAAAATGTTGATTCCATCTGCCACGTGTCAACCATACTGCCACATCATTGCTGACGTTCTTTGCCATGTGGCACTTATCAGAACGAATTGCTGGCTGCCACATGTATCTACTCGAATCTAGTTTTTGTTTGCATGTGTCCTTTATCAAATTCAATCAATGTGTGACACGCGCCCCTTTGGGAGGAGAGAGAAAAGGATCGACCATCTTTGTGTTTGCAAGTAATTCCTTTGTTAATTGGTTATTGTCCCTTCCCGACACTTTAACATTGGAGGCCTCTTCCCGATATGTTTTCCGCATATTGCAATCAGAGCTTCGTTATGGTCGACACATTGCAACCATCGATTGTTGATTGTTGATATCACTTTACGCTCTGATATGCGATATAGCCATGCACCTCAGAACTCCGAGATGCGGGATTTGGAACCTCTGATCGTCGATTTGTGATATTGGCGATCGCATATTGTTGATTTTGATTGGGAGCTCTGATAAGGGGGCTAGAATACAGTGATATGAAGAACCACAAGACCAAGAGATAAAAAAAAAGGTGATCAGTGATCGCAAGTTTTAGAGGGTGTGACCAAATGCAATACTATGAAATTGTCGATTGCGATATTACAAAGGCCCAGGTGCATATGTTTTGGTCCCATGTGGGGACTGTTTATAATGCAATATGTCAAAGAATCGGCCCCCTTCCCCGACAATTTCCAATCTGAGGTTTCACAATGTGCACACTACGCCTCATCCTCCAATCGCCGATTTGTGATTGTTACCATCATGACTGCCATGTCACTGCCATGTGCCACCCTATGAATGGTGACACATGTCACCTCTTTTTGGCCCCTTTTGATGCTTGAAAATGTCGAGTCCATTTGTCACGTGTCAACCATATCGCCACATCATTGTTGATGTCATATACCACATGGCATTTAGCAAAACAAATTGTTGGTTGCCATGTGTATGTAATTGGATCCAGTTTTTTTTTCCACGTGTCCTTTATCGGATTCAATCACTGTGCGACACGCATCCCTTTGGGAGGAGAGAGAAAAGTCCCGACCATCTCTATTTTTCCGAGTAATTACTTTGTTAATTTGTTATCGACCCTCCCCGACACTTTAACACCAGAGGCCTGTTCCCGACACTTTTTCTGCAAATCACAATTGGAGATTTGTTATGGTCGACACATTGCACTCGCTGATCACCGATTGTCGATATCACTTTATGCTCTAATATGCGATCTAGCCATACACCTCAAAACAATGGGATGCAGGATTTGGAACCTCTGATCGCTGATTTGCGATATCAACGATCGCATATTATTGATTTTGATTGGGAGCTCCGATAAGGGGGCTAGACTACAACCATATGAAGAACCACAAGACCAAGAGCTAATTTAAAAGAAAGGTGATCGACGATCGCAAGTTTCAGAGGGTGTGACCAAATGCAATAGTATGAAATTTCCAATTGCGATATTACAATGACCCAGGTGCATATGTTGTGGTCCCATGTGGGGATTGTTTATAACGCAATATGTCAAAGAATCATCCCTCTTTTCCACCAAGTACCAAAGTCTTTTTTTTATTAAAGGAACAAACATGGAGCACACTATTATAAAGAATTGGCCCCCTTTCAAGCCAAAGGGTTTAACATACCAAAGGGCTTTGGCCTTGAGTTTCCAACTAAGCCCCGAGGGTTAGGCGAATCGAAAACTTCACACCTCGCATAATATAAATTGGCATACGAGCTCAAAGTCTGTGCAGTCAATGTTTTAAGGTTTGTGCGTTTGCCAACCATAAAATTCCCGCTTCTTTAACAACCATCGATTTGACATATTCACTAAACCTCACCATAAAAAAAACCAATCAACTTAATAAAATAGTATATAATAAAATAATTTTTTAATTTTATTTTCAAATTGATTTTTTTAAATCAAATATTTTTCACCATAATAAAAATTTAAGTATAAAGAAAAGAGTTTTGTTTTGCAGAAAGAATCGGAGAATAAACGGAAAGACACAAGGACAACCAGAAGAATATAACCTTTGGGATTGTCCTAATTTGTAAGTATCACTTTTCAAAACTGTTTTCATTTTTTAAATATTTAAAACTCAAATTTTTATAAATAACATTATTATAGCAGTTAATAATTTAGCCATTGATTTAAATTTGGTAATACCTCTGCCTTCTTCTACCTTTTAGAATTATTAATTCTTTCACACAAGAAAACAAAACCCTTTTATTTGGGAATTCTTAGTGGCTCTTCCTTGTATCTTAAATTAGGTTTTATTAGATTGAAAGTTGTCAATGGAAGTTATAAATTTGTTAGGATGGTAGTTTTTTTTGTTGGAATTTGGTTAAATTTTTTTCAAAAAATCAAAACACTGAGAGTTTGAATAGTTTTTTTTACAGTGGAAATGGATTCAACACTATCAAAAACCCCACCCAAAATCCTAAAATTTGACATTATAATCTAAATTTTCAAAAATTTCTGTAAAATTTTATCATAATCTTATTAAAATTTCCATTTTTTCAAACTAATTTATATATTTCTTTTTGAATAAAAAAAATATATATATTTATTTTGGCAGTTGCAAATCATAAGCATCATAAGAGTCACACAAAATATTATATTTGTATTAAACGCATTTCCTAAAACATTAGGTTCAATATCATATTAATAGAAACACTGATAATGAATTGATAGGACGCTATCATATCACATTCACGCGTTTGCTTCAGAGGTCACAACCAGCTTTCAAGAATGACATAAAAGTAACCAAGGTGTTATGTGTCGAGTGCAGGTTGGGTCACAAGTATAAAAAGGGAAAAAATCCATTCATTTTCTAAATTTAGGTGAAGCATTCCACTTTTATAAACCAAAAGAAAATAAATTCTAGAATAAATTTATTTTATAAAGTAAAGTTGAATGAAAAAAAATATCTTCAAAAACAATAAAGGTTTTTTTATCATGACCCAACTTTATAATTGAAGTAAATTGTACTTAATAACAAGTTTTTATATATACTTAACGTTAAAGCTTTTATATATACTTAACGTTAAAGTTGGTGTGGGCAAGAAATTTCAGTGTTATAGTGTAATTACAAGTTGTTTTACTTATTATTAAAGTTCGTGTGGGCAAGAAATTTCAGTGTTCTAGTGGGTTTAATGGTTAAGAGCATGTGTTTCTTCCTAAGAGGTCACAGGTTCAAAATCAGAGGGGGGTAGAGTATGTATGCCTTCGTAGACTTAGTAGTCAAATCGTTGCGCGGAGGTGGGTCCCTTGTCCCACAAACAAGGGAGTCTCATACACCAAGTTGGTGTTTGGCTTGGCCGTAAATAAACTTTATTTTTTGGTCACGAATATAAAAATTAGGAAAAAACTCTATTCAATTTCTAGATTTAGGTGAAGTAACCCATTTTTATAAACCAAAAGAAAATAAATTTTAGAATAAATTTAGGTGAAGCAACCTATTTTTATAAACCAAAAGAAAATATTTTTTAGAATAAATTTACTATATAAAGAAAAGTTGAATGCAAAATAATTACCTTAAAAACCAAAAAAGTTTTTTTTAACATCATCCAACTTTATAATTTAAATAAATTGTATTTAATAACAAGTTTCCATTTGTATTTAACATTAAAGTTTGTGTGGGCAAGAAATATATTTTAAGTAACTTGTATTTAATAACAAGTTTCTATTTGTACTTAACATTGAAGTTTGTGTGGGCAAGAAATTTCAATGTTCTAGTGTGATTATAATTAGAGTGAATTATAATTTGAGTCAATTGCATTTAATAATAAAGTTTGTATATGTAATTAATAATAAAGTTTGTGTGGGTAGGGAAATTTAGGAACTTTATTTTATTTGCTCATTTTTTATCTAAATTTAACTATAAGTTTACTTGCATAAATAAATTACATATGAAGTGACCTAATTTGATAAAATAAATGAAAATAATTTTTACAATAAAATTATTTGATAAATTAGAGTTGAATTAACTTCAAAACAATAATGCAGTATAATGACCTATCTTTATAATTAAGATAAATACACTTAATAATAAAATGTTATATTTATTTTTAACAATAAAGTTTGTGTGGGAAGGGAATTTCAATGTACAAATTACAGGAACTTTATTTAATTTTCTCATTTCTTTTTCTAAGTTGTATATAATCTCACTTTTATAAATAAGTTTTGCTTTTTTTTAGTGGGAAAACTTATCATTACTCAGTTGTCAAACCAATAGTGAGGACAACCATCTTTGGTTGTTATCCACGAATGCAGATCAATTCATCACTGTTATTCAAAGAAAACCATGCCACTTGGAATGACTCGTTGGTGGTCCATAAGGGGACAAGTTTGCACTCCTATTAGATGTCTCTAGGTCTTGGGTCGTAAATCGATTTCTTTACATCCGAGGAAGATGAGCTCTTAGCAACACAAAAACAGTTTTAGCTTTTGAAATGACCCACTTTTATAAAATATATGAAAATATTTTTTACAATTACTTATTTTATAAAATATATGAAAATATTTTTCACAATTACTTATTTTATAAATTAAGGTTGAATGCAAAAAGTTAAAAAAAAAAAAAAAAAACAATAAACTTTTTTTGCAATGACTCACCTTCATAATTTAATTCAAATACACTTAATAGTAAAGTTTCCATATGTACTTAACAATAAAGTTTGTGTGCACATGGAATTTCAATGTTCTAATATAGGTTACAGGGAACTTCATTTTATTTGCTTGCTTCTTCAACATTGTAGAAGCCTTAGTCATGGATTATGGTGAGTTGTGCGCCACCCACAATTCCCTCCATCAACATGCCAAATGCAATAAAGGAATTGTGTGGATACATGGACACTTTAGCATCTAGATTGACGACATTGGAGGGAAACTCGGGTAACGAGATTGATGCTTTTGTGAGTATACTTCTCTATTTGAAGTGTTGAGTCATTGATTTTGTGAGTATACTTCTCCATTTGAAGTGTCGAGTTGATTCTCTATAGAAGTTGTTTCATAATTTGGAGAATTCACGGCATTATTCTTCCCAGCTAGCTTTGAGTGGAGGCAAACTCGTTACTAAAAATTGGATGAACATTTCTTCTCCATTTGCAACAATGGAGCAACCTTTAGCAATCATGAGTTATTAGTGGCATTAGAATTATTCTACATTTCCTTCACCTCCCACATGATGTGATTCTTCATATTGACTTTCTCCTCTCCCATATCCAATTATCCAATATGAATATTCTCACCAAAACAAAAAATCAACCAAATTCACAAAAAAATGTTAGATAGAGCTATTTATTCCATAGAGCTCTTAGGGATCAATCCCCTCACATTTTTCTCTTTTGTGGTTAGATGATGGTGTAACTTGTCACTTTATCTGATCATGATTTATCTTTCTTGAGATGCAAGCATGAATTTCATTTTTGTGATTGTAGATTTGATTTGTTTCTTGATTTGCTTTCTCACTCTTTCTAAAAATGGTTGGAAATTTCATAATGAATAACCATGTAGTTTTTAAATACAACCAATCTTTCCAAATGATTTCCTTCATTTCTTAACCACTTTAAGCAGTGTCTTTTTCTAACTGGTATGCATGTCCCTATTTAGAGGCTGATTAAATGCCTTGCATAGTAGAGAGTAGGTCAACTATCCTTTCATCTATATTTTTAGTTGTTTCTAGCATGCACACACCCCTAACATTATATGCTAACAATGTTACCCTTGGCTCATATGAAAATATCATCCATCTCTCACTTGTTTGATTGGATTACTCTCCCAGACACCAAAAAATTGTTCATTAGTTTCTCATCTTCATGATACAAATTTTTTCACCACAACTCAACCTACAACAATAATTCCCTTCACATGCAACATTTGTGTACTCCACACTAAAATATCTCTTATGTTCTTAGGCACATAGTAAATTCTCTAATGCTCTAAGGGATTATCATAAGAGAGTCAACTAATGTAACCCTAATACTAGATGTTAAGGATTATAATTTAATAGAAAATATATTCAAACACATATTAAGGGATATTAGGAAACCTCTTCCTTTTAATAGATGTATTCAATTCATTTTCATGTGTTTCTAGTGTATATTAAATCTCTCTATATAACTTTAAATGGTTGTCACATATATACTATAATAAGATATTTAGATATTTAGTATAATCATCTATATAATTATCTTCAATAATATCTTCATCAACCACTCAAATTGATTTTATGAAATTTTTATCCTTTGTTTTATTCTTTTGTACTCATCATATAGATTTTAAACATAGTTTATTTCATGAAAATGTATTTATCAAATATCATGTTAATCCTTCTACCATGTGGTGAACCTAAAAGTCTTTGGAGATATTAGTTGATCATGACAACACTTTGCAATTCTATGGAATAGGAAGTCGATTGATATCAAAGCCTTACCATTCTATTAAGGGTGAATTCATTGAATATTTATTGGTGGGTTGCAATATTAATAATTAATAAATGACTTATAGCATCAACGAAGCATGTTTTAGCGGTGGCCATAACAAGATTAACAATAACAAAGATGACAAAAAGTTGTGGATGAGATAACTCCTAATGTCTTTTTTACCAACTATGATATTAATGGTTTGACAATGAGAGCATGATATTGTATGGCAATTTGTAAGGTTTCTTTTGCCAATTTTGATATTAATGGTTTGATAATGATATAATTGTGTGGAAGATAACTTGTAAAGTTTCATTTGTAAGCTTTGACATTAATTGTTTAAGAATGATATGATTGTTTAGATGATCACTCTTAAGGTATTTCTTCCAAGCTTTGAAATTATTTATTTGACCATAAAAAGATATTCAAGAAAAAATTGGTACAAAAAAAATTAAAATCTAATGAATTGAAATTGTATAATGTTGTAAATGTTATTAAATTTAAAAGTTGTTCTTATATTAATAAAACTTTATGCCATAAAAAGTTAATGATCATATTATACTTAAAAAAAAAATTCTAATGAACAAACAATTTTTCTTAAACTAAATAGAAGAGATTTAAATATTTTGAAATTTAAAATGAAAAAAGTTAAAATATAAAAATTCATTTTAGTTTGTAAAAATAATTACTCAATTTATTATTTAATAACATTGAAATTTATTTAAAAAATCTAAAAAACATATATTTAATGTCATGAACTGATCTAACTAATAATATTAGTAATAGTTATTATTATTTTATTTTATTTTCAAAATAATAATTCCTAATTCATTTTCAAAAATTTACTCGAAAACAATTACAAAGAAAAGAGTTTGGGTCGCCCGGGATTAAGACATCTTCGAACTTGGACATCAAAAGGAGAATAAAATGACACCGGGACAACCAAGCATATACCCGTTGTGCCCAAATTTGTTAGTAATGTGTTTTGAAACGTGCTCTAATTTTTTTAATATTTAAAAATATTTTTAATAAATATATATATATAATAATCACTTAATAAAGAGTTTAATTATTATTTAATTATTTAATAAAGCCCCTTTCGTAGCAATTGGGAACACAATCTAGTGAGAATCACCAAACTTGTCCATATCATGATTGGGTGATTGGAACATAATGTAGTGAGAATCACTAAACTTGTCCACTTAGCGGGTGATTCAAATGTGAGAAGGAAAAGTATTTCAATAGGATAGGATGGTGTTAATGCTGGGGAAAATCTCTATTTCGTGATATGGCGAAATCACTTAATTCAATACTTCTTTTTAGGGTAGTTAAGTGTTCCTACCCATGGTACTTTTCTTCTAATTGTGTATTACATGTCTGTTAATGTGCTTAATTTTGTTTTTTAGTGTGATTACAAATAGTTAGTGTTTGTCTTCAACATATATGTTTGGGTTTATCATTAATTTCCATGAGGTATGCTTCTCAAATTGAGCATATTCAACTTAAGTGTCCAAGCTCCAAGGTGTATATTGAATGGTCCCAATATCCATTAGAAAATTTCCCTCCTCTTAGTGGCCAATGCTTCTCCCTCTAGGTATGTACCTCTCCTAATGGAAAAATCAAATTCCTCGTTGTGTGAACCCAATGGAATCACCATCCCAATGAAGTTAACCAACCCCTAGTTAAGGATGTCATTTCAACACTCTAGCCAACTTCAAGCATCATCCCAAACTAAGCTAATCATATTTTTATCAAGAATTTCCAAGGGAGTAGGAGACAACACTCTCCTTGTCAGGTGAAACCAAATTTGGAATAATCCTAAACGAAAACACTACCTCTTTCCTAGAATTTGTTTTCTATAACACTTCCTCTAAAAATACAACTTCTAGCTCCGATGCCTCCAAAAAAATTTAATGAATCCTCTTTCATCATGGTAGAACATCATACCTACTTTGCAAGGGTAACGCCCTCTAGTATAGTTTAACACACCTTAGCATTCAAACAATCACTACTAACAAAGTTGACCTTTATCCAAGAAATCAATTAACCAATATACAACTAAACCTCTCAAACTTTCACATGTAAGGAAAATATAATAAAGCCACTTGGTTTTGACTACCAACTCAATATAATCCCTCTTCCACTTTCTAGGGGATCCAAAAAAAAAAACACTTGTGAAATTGAAGGAATATATCCTTGGATTATTGCTTACTAGTACCGTTGAACTCTAAAATCGCTCCAAAACAAGACATCAACAATAACCCACAAAATTTCTAGCATCTTAATGTCATCATCATGAGCCAAAATATTATGGCACTAAATTAAGACCTAATTAGGACATCCTACAAAGATAACCACATTTCCAACTGTACGAAGAGAGATTGATTAGATCTGTTGAAAGTACAAGATAAAATATGCATTTATCTCAACTCATCAATAATGAAATACCAAGTTCATGGTAAAAGAAACAACCGATAAAATGTCATCGTCAACTATGAGCATGAGAATACTGCTGAAGAACTAAATATCTTCAACAACTAAATTAGCAACCTCCACTAGGTCACCTTCCTCTTCCTAAGAGAAGAATAAAGCAAGAGTAACATTAAGTTCAATCCAATCACTTTGTCACTAGTACCCATCACCAATCCCATTAGTTGCAAGCTTCGAATTAGTTATTCCAAATTCCACAACCATAAGTAGCACATGATCAACAATAACCCAATATCATAATATCGATCATATCCATAATTAATCTATGCATAATTTACAAAATCTACACCAATACAATCCCAAGGGATAACCCCTCATGCTCCCTACATCCACTAGAATCAGTAAAATTGAGCAAGGTTGCCATTCTCATAAATCCTTGTGTTATCACTAAACCAAAAGAGGCCAATCATTGATCATAATATATAACAATTTAAATAATTGCATTATGGGCTCTAAATATTTCTCTAAGGGATTGCAATAATGATTGTTGGTTTGACTTTTACATTTTTGGTATGATTTTCTAGTTATAGTAAAGGCAATTTGAAGGGGATTTTGAAGAAGTGATATCTCGTCTTTGTTTCCCATGGGTCTTCTATTTTTTATGTGATTTTCTTATAAACACTTGTAGTTGGGACCTTTAAGTGTTAGACCTTCTAGAAAATCATTTCTCTATAATAGGAAAAAAATTCCGAGACCTTGATTATTTATTCAAATTTTGTAAATTTCTCATGTGATTGTACAAGAGGTTGTCATTTTGGATTCTATATTTGGGGTATGGTTCTCTATTTATTTTGAAAGAAATTTCAAAGGGCTTTAAAAAAAAATGGCATCTCATCTTTGTTTCTCACGAGCCTTTTATTCTTATGTGCTTTCCCATTGAATTTTTTTTGTAAAGAATTTCATGATGAATTTTTGTTAAAAATTCTAAACTCTAATTTCATTCCTCTACAAACACCTAAAATGTCTATATTTTTTCTTAAACTTTAGGATCATATTAATAAAAGCTTATGTGATAAGATGTTAATTTTCATATTATATAAGAAAAAACTAATTTCAAATGAACCATTATTATTATTTTGTGAAGAATTTAAATATTTTAAAATCTAAAAGTAAAAAGGCTTAAAATATAAACTAAATTATTTTTAATTTATGAAAATCATTTTAAGCTTATTATTGTAAAAAAATGAAATGAAATTTGAGGAAAAAAATTATATTGAAAACAATGAAATTTAGGAAAAAAATATAATGATTTTTAGTTTATTTCAAATATTTAAGAAATAATTTTTAATCATAATTTAATAAATTACATCCAATTTATTTAACAAAATCCCTCTATCACTAACTATATATATAAATTATTTTCATATATAACAATATATAATAAAATACCCGAATGCGGGTGTCTGACCAGCAATAAATGGCTGTTAAGAGCCAGCCACGCGGAGAGGACAGCGGGCGGCCGATAAGGTTGATGCAACAGGTTTATATGTTGTTAACAATGAAGTGCATTCATTATCATTTAATACCTCTTCCGTCCCAAGGTAAGAGCCGCGGAGTTAAGAGAATGGAGCAGCGCGTTGCAGAAACATTCTCCCTCGTTCAGAGCCGGTTGTAGGAGGAGAATGTCAGGTTAGGTTATACGCAGACGGAGAACAGAAGCCATGATAAGCTCAAGCATCTCTCTGTAGTTGAGCACAAACCTGTTTATGTTTTTGTTGTCTATATCCTTCCGAAGGCAGCAGCGGAAATTGGAAAGGAAATCCGCTCAGGGGAGGAGAAACTCTGTGCCATCAACAGGAACCAGGTAGAAGCTGACTGGAAATCCTTCCAGACGATAACCAGTCCCCAGACTGCTTCAGAACCTCCATTGTCCTTTCGTCTTCTCGCAGCTGTTAAGACAATCTTCATGGCGCCTCGTTTAAGGGCCACTCCTCGGCGTGGGAGTCACCATGGCCAGTGAGGTGGTGCTGGAGGGCGAGGCCGTCACAGCCCTCGCCGAATTTCACCTCTAGCCCGCACTTTGCCTCCTTCTAACCGAACAAAAGACTCGGACCACTCCATCTGCAATACAGTCCAATCTGCCCGGTTCCATTACCGCCGTCGCACCAACAAGCCCTTCATTTCGACGCTGGTAACTGTCATCTTCTCTGAAGAAGATGAGGACGAAGATAGTATGAAGGACCCTTCGACGGATCAGTCGCCTTCTCATCCGAATAGCTCCTCGCCCAGCAGGGGGATTGAGGACAGTTCCTACGCTCCGTCCTCGCAAAGCAAAATTGAGGAGGAGAGCACTGGAGCGCAAACAGAGGAGCAGGCCAAAGTGTTCCGGGAAATTGTGAGTATGCAGGAAAAGAATAGTCTGGACCTGGCTCCAGATAAAGCAACACATTCTTAGGAGAAGGCAGAAGCACAACAGACCTCTCCACAGAAGCAAAGCCAGCACAAGGAGCCGGGTTTCCCCTTTAGCACTTTGTTGTATCCAAAGTTGCCGTCGGGCATGAAGCTGGAAGACATCCCGCCCGAAATGGAGATCACCTGGGAGCCACTGGATGAGGACATCGGACAAGGGTCTGCAAACATCAAGTAGTTCCTTTCGTTCAGTATGTGTCGTCTCTTGCTCTTGTTTTGTTTCCTGCCTTCTTGCATGATTTTGCTGTCTCGGCTTGTTCTACGCGGTCTTCTTGTAGCGGCACCTATGGCGAATCCTCGGTCATGTCTTGTCATGTTTTGTCTATGCTTACTGGAACAGTCAAATTTGTAATATTTTTGAGAGAGAGGTGCTCAGTCAACAGTGGCACTCTCATTAGCAGAACAGTTAAATTTTGTCATATTTTTGAAAGAGAGTTGCACAAGCCACAGCGGCACTCTCAGAGGTTCAAACCTCTTGTATATATTTTTCCATCTTTTTAATATAAATTAGCTTAGTCTTTGCCCAGGAAAAAAAAAAAAACAATATATAATAAAATATTATTTTTTCATGACCCAACTTTATAATTTAAGTAAATTGTACTTAATAACAAGTTTCCATATGTACTTAACGTGAAAGTTGGTGTGCGCAAGAAAATTTAAGTAAATTGCACTTAATAACAAGTTTCCATATGTGCTTAACATTAAAGTTGGTGTGGGTAAGAAATTTCGTTCTACTGTAATTATAATTTGAGTCAATTGCACTTAATAATAAAGTTTTTATGTGTAATTAACAATAAAGTTTGTGCGGCAGGAAAATGAAATTTACTTTATTTGTTTACTTTTGGATAATAAATTTATTTATAATAAATTATTTATATTTAATTTTATAAAATAAATGAAAATAATTTTTATAATAAAATTATTTAATAAATTAAAGTTGAATTAATTTCCAAAAAAAATGTTCTATAATGACTTATTTTTATAATTAAGTCAAATACACTTAATAATAATTGTTATATCTTTGTAGATGACAATATGCTCTTTGGTCATCCCTCTGTGCAAGAAGCCAAAACCTTCAAAGCAATTTTAGACACGTTTTGAGAAGCTTCGGGCACCACCATCAATACCTCCAAATCTTAGACTTTTTCCTTCAATACTCCTATTCCCACCCAAATAATCATCACTCGCATCATTGGTTTCTCTCAAGCCAAGCTTCCGTTTGAGTATTTAGGCGCCCCTCTTATAGACACAGCCTTAAAGCATGCTTCTTGGCATCAACTCATAGAGAAAATGGAAAGTTGACTATTATCTTGGACATATAGAACTCTCAATATGGCAAGTAGACTAGTCCTAATAAAAGCTGTTCTACAATCAATTCCCCTCTATCTATTCTCAGTGCTTACCGTGCCGAAATGGGTTCTAAAAAGAATTCGTAATTTGCAATGCAATTTTCTATGGGGTGCCACAGGACAAAACAGAAAATGGGCTCTAGTCAAGTGGGATAAAGTATACAAGCCCAAAAAATAGGGAGGCCTCGGTTTACGAGATCCTCAACAAAGCAACACTTTGATGGGTGCAAGGATTTGGTGGCAATGGGTTTCCTGTCCATAGAAGCTATGGGTGTAACTATGGACAACAAAATATGCCAACAATAGACCGCAACAAGAACTAATCAGAATCACGACTACACCTACAGGTTCCTTAATCTGGAACGCGACCAAGCAACACAGAGAGGTAATCTACCTGCATAGCTTCTGGGAGATAAGGGACGGGAGAACGGCACGTTTCTGGACGGACTCCTGGCAACAAAGACCCAAAATTGAAGCATTCTTACCAGACACAAATCATCAGGCAAACCACATTAACCAGGCAGACAATGTTGTACAGTTTTGGACTCCTGGCATGACACAAGGATTCAGGCAATGGAAACCAGTAAGGCAAATAGCACAGCAAGCAATGGAAGCTTATAACTTGGAGCTACACAAAGAGCTCACCAATAGATGAATCAGATTCCATACAGAAAGCAATGTTCTAAGATGGGGATACACACCGAAAGGCACATACACCACCAAAGAGGCATACCTATTAATGTGCCAAACTCAGGAACCAATAGATCCTGCCTGGCAACGTATATGGACTACAGGGATCTGGCCCAAAGTCTCCACTTTTATATGGCTGTTGTATCATCAAAGAATTCTCACGTGGGATAACCTAATTAAAAGAGGATTTCATGGTCCTTCTTACTGTCCTAACTGTCAAAATAATGAAGAAACCATTCAACACCTCATGGATTCCTGCCGCATGGCCAGTCAACTCTGGGAAAATCTCACATTCATATGCTAGATACCTTGTAGAATTCTTGGGGATTTAAGAGGCACCATCCGCAATTGGACTCCAGTGCCCTACAACAGCAAAATTATCAACAAGTTATGGACCATCCTGCCAAGTCTCCTTCTATGGACAATTTGGAAGGAAAGAAATAAACGAATTTTCAAAAATCATCAAACTTCCTTAGAAATAATATGGACTAACCTATGTCAGAACATCAAGGAAATTCTCACATTGCATCAATGGTCAATGGAGGACTTTCCAACCTAGCCACAGGAATTAAGCATTTGGGCCAACTGGAATCTACAGCTCCCACAAGTTCAATCGAATCCCCATAAAACCAGCATCACAACCAAGCAACTTTCATATTGGTCACGCCCCTCTACAGGAGTGATTAAGTTAAACTTTGATGGCGCCTCTAAAGGCAACCTAGGCAAAGCAGGATATGGAGGCATATTTAGAAATCATGAGGGCCAACCCTTATTATCTTTTTTTGGCTCCATTGGATGGGACACGAACAACTCTGAAGAATTGGAAGGCCTGTGGCAAGGTATGAAGCTCGCTAACCAACATATCTTTTATCCAATTCTTATAGAAGGGGATACTCAAATCCTCATCAATATGGTCACTCAAATACAACAAGGAAGATCTGCTTCACGAGTTGTCAATGGTTGGAGACTAATGACCAGGCTTGAAACAATAGAGAAATGGATAAAAGACAGAAAAGCAATAACTTTTATTCATGTCAAAAGGGACTGTAACAGAGTTGTTGATCTTCTAGCAAACATTGGGACAGATCAGGACCAGATTCTACACTATGGTCCTCTCGACATCATAGATGACCAAAATCAACTGCAAATCTACACTAACCTGGTGCAACAGGAAGCGCATTCCTCGGATGGTGGTTCGAGTTTTGAAAGGCCTGCCATGCAAGCTGTGATGGCAATGGTTATCGGTGATTAAACGAGGACTAACAGATCGCAGAAGTTTATTTAATTTTCTCATTCTTTTTTCTAAGTTGCATATAAGCTCACTTTTATAAATTACATGAAGTTTATTTAATTTTCTCATTCTTTTTTCTAAGTTGCATATAAGCTCACTTTTATAAATAAGTTATTTATTTTTTTAGATTGAGAAAACTTATAAAAATTACATGAAATTTATTTAATTTGCTCATTATTTTTCCTAAGTTGCATATAAGCTCACTTTTATAAATAAGTTATTTATTTTTTTACAATGGGAAAACCTATCATTGCTCTGTGAGGACAATTATCTCTGTTTGTTATCTACCAATGCAGATCGATTCATCCACGAATGAAGATCGATTCATCACTCTTATTTAAGGAAAATCATGCCAAAAACCATGCCACTTGGAATGACTTGTTGGTGGTCCAGAAGGGGGCAGGTTTTCACTCATGCTAGATGCCTCTAGGTCTTGAGTCGTTAACCAGTTTCGTTACATGCTAGGAAGACTATCTCTTAGCCAAGCAAAAGCAGATTTAGAGCTTTTGAAGTGACCCACTTTTATAAAATAAATGAAAATAATTTTTACAATTACTTATTTTGTAAATGAAATTTGAATGCAAAAAGTAAATTAAAAAAAAAAAAAACAACAAAGTTTTTTTACAATGACTCACCTTCATAATTTAATTCAAATGCACTTAATAGTAAAGTTTTCATATATACTTAACAATAAAGATTGTGTGGGCATGGAATTTCAATGTTGTAATATAGGTTACAGGGAACTTCATTTTATTTGCTTGCTTGCTTCTTAGTCATGGGTTATGGGGAACTATGAGCCATTCGCAATTCCCTCCATCAACATGCCAAATGCAATAAAGGAATTGGTTGGATACATGGACATGTTGACATCTAAATTGACGACATTGGAGGGAAACTCATGTAACGAGATTAATGCTTCTGTGAGTATACTTCTCTATGTGAAGTGTCCAGTCGATGCTTTTGTGAGTATACTTCTCTATGTGAAGTGTCGATTTGATGATTTTGTGAGTATACTTCTCCATTTGAAGTGTCGAGTCGATTCTCTACAGAAGTTGGTTCACAATTTGGAGAATTGCATTATTCTTCCAACTAGCTTTGAGTGGAGGCAAGCTCGTTACTAAAAATTGTATGAACATTTCTTCTCCATTTGCAATAATGGAGCAACCTTTAGCAATCACGAGTTATTAGTGGCATTAGAATTATTCTACATTTCCTTCACCTCCCACATGATATGATTCTTCATATTGAATTTCTCCTCTCCCATATCCAATTATCCAATATGAATATTCTTACCAAAACAAAATATCAACCAAATTCACAAAAAATTGTTAGCTAGAGTTATTTGTTCCCTAGAGCTCTTAGGGATCAATCTCCTCTCATTTTTCTGTTTTGTGATTGGATGATGGTGTAACTTGTGACTTGCCACTTTCTCCGATCATGATTTATCTTTCTTGAGATGCAAGAATGGATTTCATTTTTGTGATTGTAGATCTGATTTGTTTCTTGATTTGTTTTCTCACTCTTTCTAAAAATGGTTGGAAATTTCATATTGAATAATCATGTAGTTCTTAACACCATACATCCAATCTTTCCAAATGGTTTCCTTCATTTCTTAACCACTTTAAGGAGTGTCTTTTTCTAACTGGTATGCATGTCACTGTTTAGAGGGTGATTAAAGTGCCTTGCATATTAGAGAGTAGGTCAATTATCCTTTCATCCACATTTTTAGTTTTTTCTAGCATGCACACACCCCCAACATTATATGCTAGCAATGTTACCCTTGGCTCATATGCAAATATCATCCACCTCTCACTTGTTTGATTGGATTACTCTCCAAACACCAAGAAATTGTTCATTAGTTTCTCATTTTCATGATACAAATTTTTTCACCACAACTCAACCAATAACAATAATTCCCTTCACATGCAACATTTGTTTACTCCACACAGAAATATCTCTTATGTTCTTAGGCACATAGTAAATTCTCTAATGCTCGTAGGGATTATCATAAGAGAGTCACAACTAATGTAACTCTAATACTAGATGTTAAGGGTTATAATTAAATAGAAAATATATTCAAACACATATTAGGGGATATTAGGAATTTACTGTAACAACTTAAAACCTTAACACCCATACCAATGAATTAAATGAAGAATTTAATTCTTATTTTGTTTTATTATATGGTTATTATTCAACATTACAATTTATATTATTCCCAGAGCATTTGAGTTCATTGGCAGTGTAAGCGCCAATTTCCAGGTGTACATCCACTCTGCCTGCATTAGCTTTTCCATCATCGGCACACCTTGGATAACGCCTCCCTATTAAGCTTTTGAGAACCCCAAGGTTTTTCCCTGTCACAACAGTCCTTCATTAATGTGGATGAGACTGGTTTTTGGAAAGATCTCGAATCCTTGCACCTAACATCAACTCCATCGTTGGATCTGAGGAGATCTATGGTCTTAGTGGCTTAGGACGAAGACCGGTGGGTTAACGCAACTATCAGCGAGGTTAGGGTTCATTTGGTTGTGCAGAGATGGTGGGACTTCGGCTCTGCGACAGAAGGCGACCCAGATGGCAGTATGGCGGAATGGCACAACTTCCCTGTCTGATTCACCTCTACAGGCACACAGGTATACCGTAAAAACGCCTCCAGCCCCAAATCTCACCTGCCAGTTGCTTATTTCTTTATTTGATACTTACATTTTTTTTTAATCACTCTACTCGGCTCATGCACAGGTGGAAATGCTAATAGCAGGACTTTGTCTCCAGGGGAACACATCATGGGTTCATCCTACAAACCAGAGGTAATGGTAATCTGGCCCGAGAGGTTTTATACAAGGTTTCTTTTTCGTGAGAGTTGGTTATGACAATATCATTAATTTCAGGTGTGTTTTTCCTCTTGTTGCTCGGAAATTCCTCCTTCACATAAGCTCGTTCTCTGTACTCGTATTTCTCTAATAATACTCTTTCGATTTGTTCTCTGGCTTACTCTAATATGTTAAAGTTGTTTACAAGTACATTATGTTGCGAGATTTATGAAAACACATACCCAAAATGAAGTTCTTTGGAGTGAAGCCGCGTTCTTACAACGGTTACTACCTTCGATTTCAGGTTGGTTCCTCTTCGGTTTGTTTGGGGAATGGGTTCCAAGCGACAATCTCCATTTAGATGGAGGATTGCTTGTTTTTCCTTGTGTTAATGTATCAAGGTTGCTCGCCGGTCAAAGTGCTATGGCTTTTCAATAGATATATAGTTCTTTTGGTTATTGTAGAACATAAATGATGGGCGATGGATGCGCCCATTCTTTAGCTCGATACTATACTGCTATTTTTTCATTATGGGGTTATATACATGTAATTTTAACTGAGGGTTTGAATAACTTCGTTGTGATTATGCACTTCAAAGTTGCTCTGATTCTTTTCCTTTCATGATAGCTCGCTGTCAAGGTTTTCCCTAACATGGGGTTGGCCACCTATAAACACTCATTTAGCACACGGTTATACAGTGTTGGGAAGTTATAATTGAGTTTTATTATTGTCTATGTTTTCATTGTTAGAGTTCATGGTTGTCGACCTCTGTTTTGATGGGCTAAGTTTAGCTTGGGTTTTGTACAGCGCTGGTCAGAGCTCCATGAATACTTGAAGTGGATAATGCTGAATATCGTCTTTTGAATGAGATTTCCATAACTTGACATTGTCAGTATGATTTCTTTTGATTAAGATGGTTAAAGAAATACATGTTAATTTTTATGGATTGACCGAATACAATTTCTAGTCTAATAACCCAGTAGGCTATTAAATTTTCAGTGCGACAGTTTATAATCAGAAAATAACATGAATAGTTGCTCTACTATAGTGATTTGTTCTCTTTCTTAAGGTTTAGAATAACTGATGCATTTTGTTTTAATAAATGGAAATTAAATCTTGTCATTACCTTTTTCTTCATGCAATGGTGTCTGTAGCTACCCAATTGTACTAAAATTGTAATGAAAGACAGTATGCCTAATATTATCATTGACAGAGTCTTACTAGTAATTCATTAGCATGTCAACCTGTTCATTTTGTAAAATAAAGCAACTAATATTTCTCCTACTGATAATTATTAAACACATAATTTGCTACTTATCTGTTTCCATGCTTTACTTGTAAACATGCACGTGTTTCCCCTACCAGGAAGGTCTCACCACCTAGCCATCGATCTGGCAATTACGTCCAGAATCCCCCTTCGAGCTCTTCCAACTCATGACAGTTGCTAAAATAGCTTCGTACCTCGGGCGTCACGACTATGTCCAGCGCCAAGTCTCATACCTCTCAACTATTATCCAATGTCTTTTTGCCACTTGCTAATCTGTCTAGCTCCAGGAAAAACTATTCACAGCATAATCCCTTTTACCACTTTTTCCCTAACCCCCTCAGGGTTTTGTCATTTTCATTTTTGAAGGAAAAGATGGGGAACTACTTGTAACTGTTTCAGGAGTTATTTTAACTGATTCCTAAGTTCTTTTACAAACTAATAAAATTCTTTTAATTAATAATTAACAACATATGTTCTAGCTTTTCAGCCTAATTGTTTTAACAATCCATGTTAAAACATAATAAAATTGACAGTAATAAGTAAAACTTGGTAAAAGTAAATATTGGTACATCATTGGGTGTTATAGCTCCCAATAATATACACCACAAACTATATTCTCTCTCTCTCTCCTCTCTAATAATTATAATATTATATATATAAATAAAATATTATTTTCAATTTGATTTTTTTAAAACAAATACTTTTCCTCCATAGTAAAAAATTATTATAATAAAAATTTAAGTATAAAGAAAAGAGTTTTGTGTTGCGCAACGATTGGGACATCTACGAGTTGCACATCAAAAAGAGAATAAAGGGAAAGACCCAAGGAGAAAGCAGAATAAAAGCTTTGGGATTGTCCTAAGTTGTAAGTAAATCACTTTTCTTTTTTTTGTAAGCTTAGGAGAGACCCTTTTTCCTATTACCATAAATTGAAATCACTACATGCTTGTGGTGATCTCAACCCGCCCCGAGGGGAAACCGGGTTTCTTGACCACCTCAAGTTTTTAATAGCCAGCCAAAAATAATAGGTTCTCAATCTATCTTTCCAAGCTTTATATACATCAGCCCTATATCTATTAAAACTGTTTTTTGTCTGCATATAAAATTGAACAAAAGTCCTGCAGATAACTAACTGTAACTAGAACGAGACTTTATAAAAACCTCTAAAAATCATGCCTTTTCTTTACTGGTTCGCTGCATCTTCGTGTTGTTCCTTCTCCTTCTTGATTCCCGATCCGCTCGCTTGTAGCTGTTGCTGAATTTCTTCCAGCCTCTTATCCTGCATGAGCAAGGTGATTTGTATGTTCCTCACCTCCTTTTTCAAATTTGGGATCCCCTGGGATAATTCTGCCATTTCCATGGCTACCTGTTCCATAGCCTTGGCCAGAAGTCTCTTCATTACCCAGTATACGTGCAAAGATTGTTTATATAAGGTCATTCGGCCACGCGTATGACCCGGATCCAGAAGAAGATACACTTAATCCTCCATTTCCTCCTTCGACTGAGCCTGTATTGACTCCTCTTCCAGATGCTCAATTATCCTTCTGATTTTTGGATTGGTCTTCTCGCAGTAAGCCCTCTCAGCGGCCTGCACTTTCCTTCCTATCGTTTTCCTCCCCTTCCTGACTATCCCTGTGCTCTGGCCTCTCCAGCTTCCACCGTTCCTTCTCTGCACCTTCGTCCTCGCTCACTTCTTTCTTTAGCTCCTCCTCGTCTCCTCTGACCTCCCCTGCCTTGTCGACTTCGTCCCCTTGCCCGTCTCCCGCTATCCTCTCCGTCCTCCTGGTCCTGGTTCCCCCCGACATCCTCTCTTCCTCTCTTCATAGTCTTGTTCCCCCCTGACTTCCCGTCCCCTCCGAACCTTTCATTCCCTGGTTCGCCTTTCTCCTTATCCGTGTCGAATTCGTCACTCTCATTCTCTGAGTCGTCATAAACTGGGATAAATATCTTCTCTGTATCCCTCTCCATTATGCCTTTACCCTTTACTTCTCGATCCCCTCGGCCCTGATTCCCTTCCTCTGCCTTGCTCCTCATCCATCTTCCTGCGTTCATGCTGCTTCCCTCAGCCATTCTTTCCTTTCGCCTTGGTTTCCTTCCCTGTTCTCTCGTCCCGGCTCCTAATCTCTCCCTTTCTCCAGGCTGAATTCGTCGACTTTTTGCCACCCTCTCTCGTTCTTCTGCATGCACTTCTTCTTTTCTTTCTTTTTCGCCACCTCTTCTCACTTATACCTCCCCTCCTTCTTCTGCTCTTATGGATCGCCTCCCTTTCTGCCTCTCTGCCCATTTCTCCCATACCACCATTAATTTGTTGATTCTCTGACACCCTGACAAATCTACCCTCCTCCATCGGTACTCTACCGTCTCCTCGCCTTGAGATGATATCCTTTTCCCCGATCCGCTTAACCGTGCTCATCATGACCTGACCCTCGCCTGCTCGTTCTTGCATGCCAAACCGCCAACATTAATTATCCTGATTGCCACCTTGCTCATCCCGATCGAGAGGTAAGTAAATCACTTTTCAAAACTGTTTTCATTTTTTAAATATTTAAAACTCAAATTTTTATAAATAATATAATTATAGCGGTTAATAATTTAGTTATTAAAGAATTCAGACTTCTGTGATCCATAATCTTGTTTGTGAGAATAATTTCGGCGCATCACATAAAAAATCATCGACACGTTTCGAACCAACCAGTGTGGTTCTTATTGATTTAAATTTGGTAATGCTTCTGCCTTCTTCTGCCTTTTAGAATTATTAACTCTTTCGCACACAAAAACAAAAACCTTTTATTTGGGAATTCTTACTAGCTTTTCCTTGTCCCTTAATGTGGGGTTTTTTTAAGATTGAGAGTTGTCTATGGAAGTTATAAATTCGTTAGGATGGTAGTTTTTTTAGTAGAATTTAGTCAAAAAATAAAAATAAAATCAAGATGTTTCAGGGTTTGAATCGTTTTTTATGGTAAAAATAGATTCAGCACCATCAACCCACCCAAAATCCTAAAATTTAACACTATAATCTAGATTTTCAAAAATTTCTACAAAATTTTATCATAATCCTACCAAAATTTCCAATTTTTTTCAAACTAATTTAGAGATTTCTTTTAAAATAAACTTAAAAAGGTATTTATTTTGGAGGTTGCAGACCATAAGCATCATAAGAGTCACACAAAAGATTCTATGTGTATTAAACGCATTTTCTTAAATATTCACTTTTAACATCATATTAATTGAAACACTGATAATGAATTAATAGGACGCTATCATATCACATTCACGCGTTTGCTTCAGAGGTCACAGCCAGTTTTCAAGAATGACATAAAAGTAACCAAGGTGTTATGTGTCAAGCGGAGGTTGGGTCACAAGTATAAAAATTAGGAAAAATATCCATTCATTTTTTAAATTTAGGTGAGGCATTCCACTTTTATAAAAGAAAATTTTAGAATAAACTAAATTTATTTTATAAATAAAGTTGAATGCAGAAATATTACCTTAAAAACAATAAAGTTTTTTTATGACCCAACTTTATAATTTAAGTAAATTGTACTTAATAACAAGTTTCCATATGTACTTAACGTTAAAGTTGGTGTGCGCAAGAAAATTTAAGTAAATTGCACTTAATAACAAGTTTCCATATGCACTTAACGTTAAAGTTGGTGTGGGCTGTTCTAGTGTAATTATAATTTGAGTCAATGGTACTTAAGATAAAGTTTTTATATGTAATTAACAATAAAGTTTGTGTAGGAAAATGAACTTTATTTTATTGGCTTACTTTTGGATTTAAATTTATTTATAAATAAATTATTTTATATTTAATTTTATAAAATAAAGAATATGACTTTTACAATAAAATTATTTATATAAATTAAAGTTGAATTAATTTCCAAAAAAATGTGCTATATATGACTTATTTTTATAATTAAGTCAAATATACTTAATAGATTATGAAGTTATATCTATTTTTAACAATAAAATTTTCAATGTTTTTAGCACAAATTACATGAAGTTTATTTAATTTGCTCATTCTTCTTTTTAAGTTGCATATAAGCTCACTTTTATAAATAAGTTATTTATTTTTTTAAAGTGATAAAATTTATACAAATTACATAAACTTTATTTAATTTGCTCATTCTTTTTTCTAAGTTGCATATAAGCTTACTTTTATAAATAAGTTATTTATTTTTTTACAGTGGGAAAACCTATCATTGCTCTGTGAGGACAATTATCCTTATTTGTTATCCGCCAATGCAGATCGATTCATCCACGAATGAAGATCAATTCCTCACTGTTATTTAAGGAAAATCATGCCAAAAACCATGCCACTTGGAATGACTTGTTGGTGGTCCAGAAGGGGGCAGGTTTTCGCTCATGCTAGATGCCTCTAGGTCTTGAGTCGTTAACCAATTTCGTTACATGCTAGGAAGATGATCTCTTAGCCAAGCAAAAGCAGATTTAGAGCTTCAAGTGACCCACTTTTATAAAATAAATGAAAATAATTTTTACAATTACTTATTTTGTAAATTAAAGTTGAATGAAAAAAGTAAATTAAAAGAAAACAATAAAGTTTTTTACAATGACTCACCTTCATAATTTAATTCAAATGCACTTAATAGTAAAGTTTTCATATGTACTTAACAATAAAGATTGTGTGGGCATGGAATTTCAGTTACAGGGAACTTCATTTTATTTGCTTGCTTCTTCAACATTGTAGAAGTCTTAGTCATGGATTATGCGGAACTATGAGCCATTCACAATTCCCTCCATCAAGATGCCAAATGCAATTAAGGAATTGGTTGGATACATGGACATGTTAACATCTAAATTGATGACATTGGAGGGAAACATGTAACGAGATTAATGCTTTTGTGAGTATACTTCTCTATGTGAAGTGTCCAGTCGATGCTTTTGTGAGTATACTTCTCTATGTGAAGTGTCGATTCGATGCTTTTGTGAGTATACTTCTCCATTTGAAGTGTCGAGTCGATTGTCTACAGAAGTTGGTTCACAGTTTGGAGAATTGCATTATTCTTCCCAACTAGATTTGAGTGGAGGCAAGCTCGTTACCAAAAATTGTATGAACATTTCTTCTCCATTTGCAATAATGGAGCAACCTTTAGCAATCATGAGTTATTAGTGGCATTAGAATTATTCTACATTTCCTTCACCTCCCACATGATATGATTCTTCATATTGACTTTCTCCTCTCCCATATCCAATATGAATATTCTTACCAAAACAAAAAATCAACCAAATTCACAAAAAATTGTTAGCTAGAGTTATTTGTTCCCTAGAGCTCTTAGGGATCAATCTCCTCTCATTTTTCTGTTTTGTGATTGGATGATGGTGTAACTTGTGACTTGTCACTTTCTCCGATCATGATTTATCTTTCTTGAGATGCAAGAATGAATTTTATTTTTGTGATTGTAGATCTAATTTGTTTCTTGATTTGTTTTCTCACTCTTTCTAAAAATGGTTGGAAATTTCATAATGAATAATCATGTAATTCTTAACACCATACATCCAATCTTTCCAAATGGTTTCCTTCATTTCTTAACCACTTTAAGGAGTGTCTTTTTCTAACTGGTATGCATGTCACTGTTTAGAGTGTGATTAAAGTGCCTTGCATATTAGATAGTAGGTCAATTATCCTTTCATCCACATATTTAGTTTTTTCTAGCATGCGCACATCCCCAACATTATATGCTAGTAATGTTACCCTTGGCTCATATGCAAATATCATCCACCTCTCACTTGTTTGATTAGATTACTCTCCAAACACCAAGAAATTGTTCATTAGTTTCTCATTTTCATGATACAAATGTTTTCACCACAACTCAACCAACAACAATAATTCCCTTCACATGCAACATTTGTTTACTCCACACAGAAATATCTCTTATGTTCTTAGGCACATAGTAAATTCTCTAATGCTCGTAGGGATTATCATAAGAGAGTCACAAATAATGTAACTCTAATACTAGATGTTAAGGGTTATAATTTAATAGAAAATATATTCAAACACATATTAGGGGATATTAGGAATTTACTGTAACAGCGTAAAACCTTAACACCCATACCAATGAATTAAATGAAGAATTTAATTATTATTTTGTTTTATTATATGGTTATTATTCAACATTAAAATTTATATTATTTCCGGAGCATTTGAGTTCGTTGGCAGTGTAAGCGCCAATTTCCAGGTGTACATCCACTCTGTCTGCATTAACTTTTCCCTCATTGGCACACCTTGGATAATGCCTCCTTATTAAGGCGGAGAGAACCCCAAGGTTTTTCATTGTCACTACAGTCCTTCATTAATGTCGATGACACTGGTTTTTGGAAAGATCTCGAATCCTTGCACCTGATATTGGCTCCACCGTTGGATCTGAGGAAATCTACGGTCTTAGTGGCTTAGGATGAAGACCGACGGGTTAACGCAACTATCAGCGAGGTTAGGGTTCATTTGGTTGTGTAGAGATGGTGGAACTTTGGCTCTGTGATAGAATAAGACCTAGATGGCGGTATGGCGGAATGGCACAACTTCCCTGTCCAATTCACCTCTACAGGCACACAGGTATAGCGTAGAAACGCCTCCAACCCCAAAGCTCAACTCCTAGTTGCCTATTTCTTTATTTGATACTTACATTTTTTTCTGAATCACTCTACTCGGCTCATGCACAGGTGGAAATGTTAATAGTGGGACTATGGCTACAAGGTTTCTTTTTCGTGAGAGCTGGTTATGACAATATCGTTAATTTCAGGTGCGTTTTTCCTCCTGTTTCTCGGCAATTCCTCCTTCAAGTAAGCTAATTCTGTGTACTTGCATTTCTCTAATAATACTCTTTCGATTTGTTCTCTGGCTTACTCTAATATGTTAAAACTATCTACGAATACATTCTGTTGCGAGATTTATGAATACACATACCTAGAAGGAAGTTCTTTGGAGTGAAGCCGCATTCTTACAACGATTACTGCCTTCGATTTCAGGTTGGTTCCTCTCCGGCTTGTTTGGGGAATGGGTTGCAGGCGACAATCTCCATTTAGATGGAGGATTGCTTGTTTTTCCTTGTGTTAATGTATCAAGGTTGCTCGCCAGCCAAAGTGCTATGGCTTTTCAATAGATATATAGTTCTTTTGGTTATCGTAGAACATAAATGATGGGTGAGGGATGTGGCCATTCTTTAGCTTGATACTATACTGCTATTTTTTCATTATGGGGTTATATACATGTGATTTTAACTGAGGGTGTGAATAACTTCGTTGTGATTATTCACTTCAAAGTAGCTCTGATTCTTTTCCTTTCATGACAGCTCGCCATCAGGGTTTTCCCTAACATGGGGTTGGCCGCCTATAAGCACTCATTTAGCACACGAATATACAGTGTTGGGAAGTTATAATTGAGTTTTATTATTGTCTATGTATTCATTGTTAGAGTTCAGGGTTGTCGACCTCTGTTTTAATGGGCTAAGTTTAGCTTGGGTTTTGTACAACTCTGGTCAGAGCTCCATGAATACTTGAAGTGGATAATGCTGAATATCGTCTTTTGAATGAGATTTCCATAACTTGACATTCTCAGTATGATTTCTTTTGATCAAGATGGTTAAAGAAATACATGTTAATTTTTAGGGATTGGCCGAATAGGGTTTCTGGTCTAATAAATCAGTAGGCTATTAAATTTTCAGTGTGACAGTTTATAATCAGAAAATAACATGAATAGTTGCTCTACTATAGTGATTTGTTATTTTTCTTAAGGTTTAGAATAACTAATACATTTTGTTTCAATAAATGGAAATTAAATTTTGTCATTACCTTTTTCTTCATGCAATGATGTCTATAGCTACCCGACTGTACTGAAATCGTAATGAAAGACAATATGCCTAATATTATCATTGACAAAGTCTTACTAGTAATTCATTAGCATGTCAGCCTGTTCATTTCGTAAAATAAAGCAACTAATCTTTCTCCTACTGATAATTATTAAACAAAGAATTGCTACTTATCTGTTTCCATGCTTTACTTGTAAATATTAGCGTGTTTCCCCTACCTGGAAGGTCTCACCACCTAGCCATGGATCTGGTAATTACGTCCAGGATCCCCTCCAAGCTTTTCCAATTCCTGATAGTGGCTAAAATAGCTTCACACCTTGGGCGTCAGGACTATTTCCAGTGTCAAGTCTCATACCTCTCAGCTGTTATCCAAGGTCTTTTTCCCACTGGCTAATTTGTCCAACTCCAGGAAAAACCGTTCACAGCATAATCCCTTCTACCACTTTTTCCCCAACCCCCTCAGGGTTCTGTCATTTTCCTTTTTGAAGGAAAAGATGGGGAACTGCTTGTAACTGTTTCAGGAGTTATTTTCACTGATTCCTAAGTTCTTTTACAAACTAATCAAATTCTTTTAATTAATAATTAACAACACATGTTCTGGCTTTTCAGCCTAATTGTTTTAACAATCCACGTTAAAACATAATAAAATTGACAGTAATAAGTAAAACTTGGTAAAAGTAAATGTCGGTACATCATTGGGTGTTATAGCTCCCCCCCCCCTTGAGAGGAACACCATCCCTTGTGTTCTTTTCAAGCAAACAATGTCGGATAGGCTTCCTGCATAGCTTCCTCTTCTTCCCAAGTAGCCTCATCCAGGCTAAAGTGCTTCCACTGCACTTTAACCTGGGTGATGGATCATTTCCGCAAGATGGTTTCTCTCCGATCGAGGATACAAAGAGGCTCTCCTATATACTCTCCCTCGGGTTCGACTTGCACAAATGTTATCTTCTATCAGAGGTTTTTCAAAATAACAATTCATAAATTATTGACTTTATTCTTTTATTACCTGTATATTTTCCTAGTTAATAATATGTCGAGGGTCATACACAAATTTTTCTAACAAAGACACATGAAAAACATTGTGGATTCAGATATGGCCTAAGAGTTCTAGCTTGTATGCTACAAGCCTAATCCGTTCCAATATTTGAAAGGGTCCACAGTACCGAGGTGCCAATTTAGCACAACCGTTCCATTGTAAAGTACTTTTCTGGGGTTTAACTTTCAAATACACATGATCCCCCTATTGGAATTCTTTATGAGTCCTTTTCTTATCTGCATAAACTTTTTTCCTATCCTAAGCGGCTTTTAAGTTCTGGTGAACCTTTTTAACAATGGCCTGCATTTCAACTAACATATCACGACCCAATGCTAACTTATTAACTAGAATATTCCAGTCTGTGGGCACCCGACACTTTCTTCCATACAACACCTCAAAAGGGCTCATACCCAATGATTCGTGATGTCCATTATTATAGGTGAACTCTACCAGGTGGAGGTAGTCCTCCCACTTGTGTGGTTGTTGCATTACGAACATTCTCAACATATCTTCCAGGACTTGATTCACTCGCTCTATCTAGCCATTCGTCTTTGGAGGGTAGGTAGTACTGAATTGAATCTAAGTACCTAACCCAACAAAGAGGGTTTTCCAAAATGTGGATGTAAATTTTACATCCCTGTCAGAGATTACTACTCGGGGTATTCTATGTAGTCGGAAGATTTCCCTCATAAATATGTTTGCGATCTCCACCGTCTTATAGGTGGACTTTACAGGTATGAAATGAGTGGTCTTGCTCAGATTGTCCACCATAACCATGATTGAGTCATGCTGCTTCTTAGTACAAGGTAGCCCAGTGAAAAAGACTAGGGTGATCATCTCCCATTTCCACTCAGGAATGGGTAATGGTTGCAATAGACTCAGGAATGGGTAATGTTTCGCCTTCACCAATTTGCACTCTAAGAATTTGAATAGATATTCAATGACATCCTTCCTTAAACCTGGCCATAAATAACTTTTTATGATGGCAGAAAATAGTTTCTGGTATCCTGGGTGAGCGGTGTAAGGCTTTCTATGGAAGTTGTCCAATAATAATTGCTTGACAGAATTCTGCTTAGGAATATATATTCTATTTCTGAATGTTAACATTTTGTCGAGATTAATACCATAATCAGACTGTTTCCCTTTTTCCTGAGCTTTCAAGGCTTGCTGCCAAAGGAATTCATACTTTAGGTCTTTGAGGGATGCTTCTTGGATGACCTCTAGCAGGTTAGATTGTACTTGACTATATTGCACTTCATAGATGCAATGTACTTTTCTGCTTAATGCATCTGCTACCCGGTTTTCCTTCCCCTTAAGGTGTTTCATATCAAAGTCGAATCCACTCAAGAATGCGGTTCATTTGGCCTGTCGATCATTTAAACTAGACTGGTTAAAGAAGTTTGTAAGACTGCTATGATTGGTTAATAGCATAAATTTCTTTCCTAGGAGGTAGTGTCGCCACATTTTGAGTGTGTGTACTGATGCGGTCAACTCTAGATCATATTCTAAGTATCGCTACTCATAATCCTTTAGTTTGTGTTATTCATAGGCTCTGGCCCTTCCTTCTTGTGTTAATACACCTCCGACATCCTCCTTACTCGCATTTGTGCATACCACAAATGCTTTTTCTAGATTTGCTACCTTTAGCACCGGTGCAGTAGTAAGCAATTGATTTAACTGCTCAAACTTTGCTGACATTATGTTGTCCAGTGGAAGGCACACCCCTTTTTCTGTAGCAAGGTCATAGGAAAAGCTATTTTTGAAAAGCCTTTAATGAATCTGCGGTAATATCCTGCCAGGCCCAAAAAGGATCTAATGTCAGCAACGTTTTTCAGAGTGGTACATTCCATAATAGTTTTGACATTTTGTAGATCCACCAGTATTCCCTCAGCTGATATAACATGGCCTAGGTACACAATTTGACTTTTGTAAAAATTGCACTTGTTATACTTTGTGTACAATTGATTGTCTCGCAAAATATGCAATACTGTTCTCAAGTGCTTCTCATGCTCCTCCTGATTTTTTGAATAAATTAGTATATCATCAATACAAATCAATACAAATTTATCTAGAAATGGCTGAAAAATGTCGTGCATCAGGCTCATGAAAGTGGTTGGAGTATTGGTAAGGCTAAAAGGCAGTACCACGAACTCGTAATGACCGTAACGAGTTCAGAATATAGTTTTGTAAATGTCTTCATCCGTTATTTTGATCTGGTGGTAGCCGGACTTTAAGTCAATTTTTGAGAATACGCTAGCCCCCTGCACTTGATCAAATAAATCGCCAATACGGGGTAAAGGGTACTTATTTTTTACCATCAGTTTATTTAGTTGACGATAATCAATGCATAGTCTTAAGGTCCCGTCCTTCTTTCGCACAGACAGCACAGGGGCTCCCCAAGGAGATACACTAGGGCGAATGTACCCCTTATAAAAAATTTCCTAAAGCTACATTTTGAGTTATGTTAACTCAGGGATGCTCATGTGGTAAGGGGCTTTCGAAACAGGATCTTCTCTAGGTATTAATTCAATGGTAAAATCAGTATCACATTTAGGTGGCAATCTAGGGATGGATTCAGGGAACACATCCACGAAATCCTAAATCACATGAATATTCTCCAATGAAGTCATCTTGTTTCAGTCATTGGTGTATCCTACTTGGACAACATAAAGCTGGAATCCCTTTCTAATGCATCTTCCAAGCTGGTTAGCTGTAATAGGACGTAATTTAATGTTTTTCTTGATCCCTTGAATTTCATTTCTTTGCTCTGACTCTATAAGGTAGCTTACAGATTTCTCTTTACAATCGAATAAGGACCGACGCCCTTCCAACCAGTCCATCCCTATTAATACATCGTATGAACCTAAGGGGAGGATGTTCAGATCAACCTGGATGGGCTATCTTGAAACTGTTATAGGGCAGTTTTCTATTTTTGTAGATACCCTTCTTTTTGTTCTGGTGACTAGCTAAACTAGTCCAGATTTCTTAAATTTACTACTTTGCAACTGACATTTCTCTACCACTTTAGGACTAATGTAGCTTAGGCTAGCACCCGGATCAAATAAAATAGAAACAGGTTGATCAAAAATCATACCTTCACAGTCGATCATGGTGGGCTCGTATTCTGCTTGATGATCGTCCAAGGCAGCGTTAATTTTGGGCATACTCCTTGCTCTATCACCAACTGTGGAGGATTCTTGCATATTTGAAAGTTGTTCCGTTTGAGCTTTGTGCGGGAAATTCTTGTAGTAATGAGATTCCCAGCATCCACAGCATTACAGAGGATGTTTCGGTGGTTGATCAGTAGCAGGTTTACTAACTCCATCTATCTGTCTATTCTTGGTGTAAGCTAGGACTTTGGGCGGGTTCCTCACAAATTTTCCAAAAGTTCTTTGCTAATTATTCCTTCCATTTGTGACTTTCGGTTGTCTGTTTAAGGGTAAATTCCTCATTCTCTTGCCAATGGCTCCTTTAGGACCCTCACCATTTTGTTTCATTTGTTGATAACAAATGCCGGATTTTCGCACCGCATCATGCATTGTTCTACAATAACCAAATTCTAACTTCTCCTTCATAAAGTTGGGTAAATTGCTAATAAACCGTTGAATTTTATCTTTTTCCTCTTGCATGTACGGGACATATCGTAATCGAGAAGTAAACAGTCTCACATACTCGTCCATAGTTAAGGTTCCCAACCTTAAATCATGGAACTCCTTTGCTTTTTCACCATAGTAACATTTAGTTAAATATTTGTCCTTAAAATGTTTTTGGAATTCTTGCCACGTCACTTGTTCTTCGTCGATTTTTCTCACAGTTTTAATCTCTTCCCACCAGAGGGTGGCCATTCCCATTAACTGGTAGACTGACATCTGTTCTTTAAGTTTGTCAGTATATTCATAAATCTGAAAATATTTACCAATGTCGATCAGCCATGCTTCAACTGCTTCTTCATATTCTGCTTCAAACAGTGATGGTTTTATTTTTTTGAACTCACCTTGTAATTCCATTTTCTATATTTTTGTCTTTCTTTGGTTGGAAACATTATTCGAACTCCCCTCTTCATCCTCCTTATGTCCCTCTGCTGACTCTGCATTATCTTCACCATGATGGGTTGTTGGGGTCTTCTCCCTATTCTCCGTACTGGGATCTGGTCCTCGTTGATTCTGTCAGTCACACAGGCTTTTAAGGATATTTTCATGTTCCTGCCTCAATCGTTCATTGTCCATCCTCAAGTTCATAATTTATGCACGTAGTTGTTGCACTGTTTCAAGCAGGGCAGTGTTGGCTTGCCGAGATTCTTATCCCAGTTGTATCCATATATTCGGGTTGGCCTCCTCATAAGGCACTTCCAGCTGGTTTGATAATCTGGGGCTCCTCTGCATTTCTACTCTTTGGTGCTGACCTCTGTCTCTGTGTTCACATTTAGACTTACTCGGTTAGTATTACTGATTTATATACAAGCATATTTTATTTTTATATAATTTTTTTTTTAAATCTGTAGGTGTATATATTGATCCCATAAGTCTCAGTGTGTAAACCTGTCGCTCTTATACCATTTGTAATAGCTTAAAACCTTTACACCCATACCAATGAATCTGTTGGGTGTGGGTCTGATTATGTTCTGTATTCAAAGATATCACCACATTGGACCCTAGTTCATAATGGGGCAGCAACGCCACCCGTAAAATATTTGCTACAGGGAGGAGTGGCTCCGACCTTTGGGAGACCCCCCCTGGCAGGGGGATCGGAGGCAACGCCCCTCAAGCTAAGAATAGATGTAAAATTTCCTTGTAAAATGTTGTATTTTTGTAGTCAATCTGGGTCGTTCATTAGGCGGAGATATGATGGTAGAAGTTATGTTCAACTTAGGGTTTTTCCCCTAGAAGGAAACCCCTCGCTATATATGAGGGAATTGTATTGTGTCTATGTATATCTATTTTCTGAGTAAGGAAGACAGAGGAGATTAAGAGAAAAGAGGGAATTACAGTGGATCTGCTATAGGTTGTATCTCTTCAGTTTGCTAGATAATATAAAAGAAAGGACTGACTGTTTCTCCGTGGACGTAGTCCAAATTAGGTGAACCACATATATCTGTGTCTCTCTTGTTTTATGTGTTTTCTGTGTTTATATCTCTGCAATATTTTATGTGTTCCATTATTCTGTAATATATCATTTTCTAACAACTGGTATCAGAGGCAAAGGTCTTTTTTTGGTTGATAAACTCGCAGGAGAGAAGGGTTCCTGGTTTGAGTGGGAGAAATGGCGAAAGATGGTAGGTTTAGGATCGAAAAATTTAACAGCCAAAACTACCAGATGTGGAAGATGCAGATGGAATATTATTTGTACCAGAGAGATTTGTACCAACTATTGAGCGGAAAGACAAAGAAGCCAACGAGTATGACAGACACAAAATGGGATATTCTCAACAGAAAAACACTTGGAACAATAAGGTTGTGCCTAGCGGCCTTTAATATTTCAAAGGAAATGACAACATAGGGTTTAATGTCGACATTGGCCAAACTATATGAAAAACCCTTGGCCTCAAATAAGGCATTTCTTATGAAGCGTTTATTTAATATGAAGATGTCAAAAGGTGGATCTGTTGCTGATCATTTAAATGAATTTAATATAGTTACCAGTCAGTTAAGTTTTGTAGGGGTAACTTTTGGTGATGAAGTTAGGGCTCTATTCTTTCTGTGCTCATTGCCATAAAGTTGGAATGGTTTAGTTATGGCCATTAGTAACTCTGTCTCTGGATCTAGTACTTTAAAGTTTGATGATGTTGTCAGTGCAATCCTTAGTGAGGAAATGCGACGGAAAAGCTCTGGTGAGACATCAGGTAATGCTTTGACTGCAGATACTAGGGGAAGAAAAATGGTAAGAGGAAAGGGCCCTGGATATCGCAGTAAGTCAAGAAAAGGCAGATCCAAGTCCAGATCGGGGATAGTGTGCTAGAAATGGGGGAAGAAAGGACACCTGAAGAAAGACTGCAAGTCTCGAAAGGGAAAGGAAGGAGACGCGCAACAAGAAAATAATGATGAAGTGAATGTAACAGGTGATGTGTTGCAAGATGCTTTGATGCTTTCATTAGAAAATATTATTGATGCCTAGGTGGTAGATTCAGGGGCCTCATTCCATGCCACACCTGATAGGAAACATTTTGTTGATTATGTTCAAGGATATTTTGGACAGGTTCGATTGGGTGATGATAAACCTTGTAAAATCATTGGAATGGGTACAATTTTCATAAAACAACAAAATGGAAATCAGTGGATATTGAAGGAGGTAAGGCATGTTCCAGATTTGAAGAAAAATCTAATTTCAATAGGGAAGTTGGGAGGTGAAGGTTGCGTAACTACTTTCACAGATAAAAACCTGTAAGGTCACGAAAGGATCCCTGGTAATAGCGAAAGGAGGAAAGGTTGGTACATTTTATTTATGCAATGGTGTTTCTAATTCTGTTAATGCTTTAACCTCTATAGGGGAAGATACGACATTGTGGCATCATAGGCTCGGGCACATGAGTGAGAAGGGGATGCAGATTCTTCACTCAAGAAATTTGTTGCCAGGTTTGAAGCATGTTGATTTAAAATTCTGTGAGAATTGTGTTTATGGAAAACAGAAGAGAGTCATATTCCTTAGAGTTGGGAAAGAAAAGAAGAGCGAAAAATTAGAGCTTGTGCATACAAATGTATGGGGACCTGTTCAGGTATCATCTCTTGGTGGCTCTCGTTATTATGCTACTTTTATTAATGATGCAACCAGAAAAACCTGGATTTATTGTATTCGAAATAAATTTGATGTATTTGATATTTTCAAGATAGGAAAACTTTGGTTGAAAATGAGACAGGAAAAAGGTTGAAGTGTCTCAGATTAGACAATGGAGGTGAATATTGCAGCAAAGAGTTTGATAGGTATTGTTCATAGAATGGAATTTGCAGAGAGAAGACAGTTCCAGGAACACCACAAGAAAATGGTGTGTCAGAAAGGATGAAAAGGACAATCATGGAGCGTGCAAGGTGCATGAGATTGCATGCAGGATTGCCTTTACAATTTTGGGCAGATGCTATAGATACTGTTGTTTATCTAATAAATAGAGGGCCTTCTAGTTCCTTGGATGGTGGTATTCCAGAGGAGGCATGGACAGGTAAAAAGGTAAACTACTCTTTTTTAAAGACTTTTGGTTGTGAAGCCTTTGTCTACATTAATAAAGAAAATAGAACAAAGCTTGAGGAAAAATCAAAGAAATGTACCTTTATTGGATATGGTGTTAATGACTTTGGTTATCACTTTTATGATTATGAAAACACAAAATCATTAGGAGAAAAGATGTCATATTCAATGAAAAGGTTTTATATAAGGATCAGCTGCAAGAAAGAAATGGGAAAAAGAAAACAGAGAATACAAAGTGCTTGACGAGATCACAGGAAAAGTGATGGTGCCTGAAAATCATAATGATCAACATCCAGAACAACAACCACAACAGCAACAAGCACCTCAAACACCTGAAAATGGCGTTAGAAGATCTACCAGGATAAGCAGACCCCCTGAACGATACTCTCCTTCATTATATTATGTATTGTTGACTGATTCTGGTAAACCAAAATGTTATGAAAACACAGTGCAGGTAGAAACCATGAAGAAGTGGGAGCAAGCCATGAAAGAAGAGATGGACTCCTTAGCACATAACCAGACTTGGGACTTAATCAGGTTGGCTGCAGGTAAAACAACATTGCAGAATAAATGGGTTTACAAGTTGAAGGAAGAAGATGGAGGTAGAAAACGGTATAAAG